>CACRXK020012495.1:0-12028 GCA_902702795.2 Paramuricea clavata
AGCTAATTTCCACTCAGGAAAACTATCCGTGCATTGGAACGGACAAGAAAGTTTTTTTCTGTTAAAGTCATTAGTTCCACCCCAGAGTTCACAAGACAAAGAATAATTTTCTTGTCCGTTCCAATCCACGGATAATTTTCCTGAGTGGAAACTAGCCTTTAGTCGCATGTGGAATGAATATCTCCGATTTGATTGTATTCAACTGCATGAAAACGAGATGACTTTATTGGACGTCTTGGTAGAGCAATTTAGAACTGATAGAGCTGTCCAGTATCAATAAAGTTAGCGGTTTAGTTTAGTTTCCTCATGGGGTAACATTGGACCATTATGGGATAATTCTTACTGAACTTCTAGGGAGAACAGTTTAGAATCGATAGAGCTATCCAGTATAAATAAAGTTAATTTAGTTTAGGTTTCCTCCTGTAGTAACACTGGATCAATAAGAGATGATCCTTACTGGACCTCTAGGGAGAACAGTTTAGAACTGATAGAGCTACCCAGTATATAAATAAAGTTAGTTTAGTTTAGGTTTCCTCCTGTAGTAACACTGGATCAATAAGAGATGATCCTTACTGAACCTCTAGGAAGAACAGTTTAGAACTGATAGAGCTATCCAGTATAAATAAAGTTAGTTTAGTTTAGGTTTCCTCCTGTAGTAACACTGGATCAATAAGATACGATCTTTACTGGACCTCTAGGAAGAACAGTTTAGAACTGATAGAGCTATCCAGTATAAATAAAGTTAGTTTAGTTTAGGTTTCCTCCTGTAGTAACACTGGATCAATAAGAGATGATCCTTACTGGACCTCTAGCAAGAACAGTTTAGAACTGAGTCTGACAGAGCTATCCAGTATAAATAAAGTTAGTTTAGTTTAGGTTTCCTCCCGTAGTAACACTGGATCAATAGGAGATGATCCTTACTGGACCTTTAGGGAAGACAGTTTAGAACTGATAGAACTTTTCAGTATAAATAAAGTTAGTTTAGTTTAGGTTTCCTCCTGTAGTAACACTGGATCATTAAGAGATGATCCTTACTGCATGGACCTCTAGGAAGAACAGTTTAGAACTGATAGAAATATCCAGTATAAATAAAGTTAGTTTAATTTAAGTTTCCTCCTGTAGTAACACTGGATCAATAAGAGATTATCCTTACTGGACCTCTAGGAAGGTCAGTTTAGAACTGATAGAGTTACCCAATATAAATAAAGCTAGTTTAGTTTATCTCAATATATACTTACAGTATTTGCTTGACGTTGAAACTGTTCCACGAAGCCTTGTAGTGATTGTTTGAACGTCCTGAAAACCTTTATAGAAGATAAAGGAAAAGAGATGTGCTAATTGTTACCCACAACACGAAATTTTATAAATCTGATGCTCAGAAAATAAAGAAAAGTAAAATAAACTTACCTTTGTCGTCGTTTTAAAGTTATATTAATAAAATTCACGTCGACAAAAATCGGATTACTCGTTTAAAAATTAATGTCCCAAAATATATGTCTCAAGAGTGAATTGAAATATTTTGAATAACCGAAAGAAAAGAATTAATACCTTCCTAATATTTTAGCCCTCGAAATGTTGCTTAATTAAAGTGCGTTGCTGGTGGGAAATTAGTACTTATATTGAGATAAGATTCCGAAATCGTAATTTGAAATGTACACTTTGTTTGAGATATCATTGTATGACGGTAAATGACAAAATATTCTTTGGATTCTGACACTTTAATTTCATTTGCAGCAAACCAGCTGTCCAAAATAGATTAAATTTACACAGTTTTGTTTCATTGGCGTAAACAAAGTGATATAAATGCTGAGAAGGGGGATTAAATAAAAACGTTTTTAAGCAAATTGTGCAGTGAAAAAAAAAAATTATGTATTTCTGCCCTTTTTCGAAGTAAATTTACAGGCGTCGGGTGATTTAACGGGGCGAAAGTTATGAGTTTCAATTAGTTGTAATTTTAGCGAGGCCGATATCTTTTTCAGGACGCAATTAACGAGTGATGATGATATTCTCTTCATGCATATTCTACAGTTTCCTGTTAATACTTATATTGAAGTGTTATTTGCTTTAAAATAAGACTTCCCGGGGTGAATGTGGATGAAAATAGCAAAGACAAATTAAAAGAAATATTGTATTGGACTAACGAACTAGAGAGTTGGGAGGACGAGCCAGCACTTTGTGTGTGTGTGTGTGTGTGTGTGTGTGTGTGTGTGTGTGTGTGTGTGTGTGTGTGTGTGTGTGTGGTTAAGTTTTGGGGGGTGTTAAGTTTTGGGGGTGTTAAGATGGGGTGGGGGAAGGATGCTCGCAGGCTCTATCAAGAACGGTTACAATTTACCACAAAGTACATTTCACGGGCCATCATTTCATAGATCTGACACGCGATATGTTGTGTGGCTTTATGGGCAGAATTTCAAAAAGTGACTTCCTATAGAGTAAGAGATGATCCTTACTGGACCTCTGGTGAGAACAGTTTAGAACTGATAGAGCTATCCAGTATAAATAAAGTTAGTTTAGTTTAGGTTTCCTCCTGTAGTAACACTGGATCAATAAGAGATGACTCTTACTGGACCTCTAGGAAGAACAGTTTAGAACTGATAGAGCTATCCAGAAGTTAGTTTAGTTCAAGTTCAGTGTACAGGTACCTTAAGAAAAGTAACAAAATAATTTGCCGCAAAGCGCGTATACATGTAAATCTTCAAAGAAACTTAATTAATTGCCTCATTAACTGAAACGTTTTACTGATTTCAAATTTGAAAATGATATGAATGAAAATTGACAGCCAGCTCTCTGGATAAGTATTATGACTACATGTCTACATACTGTATTTATGTATGCACTGCAGCGATCTTATTTTTATGCCCTGTTCTACTTAGCCCTTCATTAGGAATAGTAGCGAGTTTTTATGTAATTTAAATTTGAGAAATATTTTTATGTTGACATAACAACATTTTATTTTTATATTTAAAAATATATTCAATAAAATGGCCACCAAAAATGATTTGCTTGAAATATACTTCTGTCCATATACAATGAATCTATTGAACTACACACGTAAAAACACACAAGTTGTAACAAACCTGCAGCAGACTTGTAGCAATGCTGTTTCAACAACTTGTCAACAGGATGTGTTCGCACTGCTTGTTCCCAGCTTGTTGACAAGTTGCCAACGGCTTGTTGACAAGTTGCATTGTTACAAGGTTGTTGAGTTCGACAGACTTGTTACAAGTTGTTCCAACTTATCGTCCTGCAATTCACCAATTTGTCAACAAGTTATGAGTGACAACCTTGTAGCAACTTGATAAAATAACAGCATTGTCACAACTTGTTGACAAGCTTGCTACAAGCCTGTTGCTAACACATCTTGTTGACAAGTTGTGAGATTTTTACGTGTGTACACTATACTAATAACAAAATTATTTCGTTATGAAATTCTGTTCCTACATGGTTCGTCTTTCGCAATATGTTATCAACCTATCACACCACGGTCCTTCGATTAACCGTGATCACACTGAAGTATAAACTTTCTACTCAGGTTGCTTAGCAACAGAGCTGCCACTCTCAATAGCCTATTTTCACCTAAGGCTAGTACTAAAATCCCCTACTTTTCCCTACAAGTCAATGTGTAATTTTCCCCTACATTCCCCTACGTTCCCCTACAAATATCGCATTTCCCCTGTAATCCTGAATTATCATCTACGATACAGATGTTTCTGGTTTTTAATATAACGATAATATATTCTATTTATTAAATTTCGCAAACCTTAACAAAACAAAACCACAAACTATTACTCAAAAATTCACTCAAATTCACTCAAAAATTCAAGAAATAGCGAAACATTCTTCTGCACTAATGCACTTGGATGAATATTTAAATTGTTGGGAAAAAATCCTTAGATTTCCTTAGATTTTTTCTCTTCCTTAGATTTTCCTTTTCGACACTAGAATTTCCTTAGAAAAGGAAATTTCCTTGAAAATGGAAGCACTGTCGTGGAGAGTTATTATCATAGGTTATTATATCACATATTCCAGTGCTTCCACATTCAATTCAAATCTAAATTTCTAGTTGTTTCCATGAAAAATCCTGATTATCCTGCAGTTCAATAGTGCTAGTTCCATTTTGTAATTCATAATACCATAAACAGACACACAATTTTTTTTCAATTCAAACCGTGAAGAAATCCCCTACGCTCCCCTACAGATTACCTTTCTCCCCGTAGGTATTCCCCACTCCCTACAAGATGTCATAATCCCCTACTGTAGGGGAATCCCCCTACGAGTGGCAGCCTTGCTTAGCAACCACAACTACACACGTCACATGTTCTGACCTGGCACGTGTTCACTATATACCATCACTCACGATGCTATGCTTTTCTCTCATGCCAGCAAGTTTTGCGACTGAGCGATCTCGAGAATACTAGATTCACCAGGAAGGGACGAGCCTGAATAAAAAAGAAATTAAGCATGACAACTGGAAAGCAGCTGTTGACTTCAGCAAAGCATTCGATCAGTATGCCCAGATATTCATTTAGGTAATACATGCAGTATTTACACAACATACCTTGCATAAAATACTCCTTACATCTTCTGGGTAGATTTGCGATGGTCATTGCGAGCTAAAATGATAACAGCAAAACAAAATTCAACGTGACGACCGTTGACTTCATAAAAGGACGTTCATCGAGTTTCTCAATCATTGGTGGGCGGATTTCCCAACATGCTATATTGCCTAATTAATATGAGATCCGAGGTACCTACGATTTTAACGTCCTTATCCGAGAAGTCTAACCATTTACTGATGTCAATGTAAATGTAGCACTTTTACATTGGTATCGAATAGAACACATTCATTTTGGTATCGAAGGTACTAGACTTAGTTCTGAAATACCCCACACTCGAACACACTTGACGACGTAGCTCAGTTGGCAGAGCATTGGACTAGTATCCCAAAGGTCGCGGGTTCGATTCCCATCGTGGTCAGGCTAACTTTTCAGCCTGCCCGGTGTGGATATACACTCAGAGTAACATCCTTTATATTCACCTGAGTACATAACATCAAAACACAACAAAAATATCATTATTTTAAGACCTTGAGTAGAGGTCCAACCAAGGATTGAACCCGGCTCTCCCAGCTTGAAAGTCTCTCATGTCTAATTTAATTTAATTTAATTTGATTTGTCACAATTCATTTACATACAAACAAGATTACTGACACTAGTATAGAACATGCAAAAATACAACATAGGTGTGACTGGAGAGAGGAACAGGACTTGCGTCCCAATTGACACCTAACTCCTAATAAATGACTATACATCTACCAAACACATTACAATTGAATAGGAAACCATGCCATAGGATATTATAAAGTTAAGAACAGCCAGGAGGGCTGTAAAATAGCAGTCGTTCTTTATACATTTTACGTAGTCTGGAACTGAATACAGATATTGATGTACAACTCTTAAGTTGCGATGAGAGGCTGTTCCACAGATTTGCTGACCTTACAAAAAACGAATTCCTGAAGTAGTCCTGCTTATGTTTGGTAATAGCTACGGTGGAAGGGTCAGTTAGGGGGATAGTCCCAACCCACCCTGGAAGGGTCAGTTAGGGGGATAATCTCAACCCACCCTGTCAACATGAGTTAGAGAAACGTCAAGCATACAATTTTACAATGGTGTGAAAATGCACTTACCTTAAAACAACTTTTTGAGAAGAAATTTCTCAGATCTTCTCCCTGGATTTGTTCCAAGAATCTTCTGAGAGGTACAAGATGACTAAATGGACCAGTCCTGATAGAAACGAAATAAAGAATAAGTTCTTTGTATGGCGATAAAACATAATAGTTTTGTTTGTGGAAACACCACGTAAATAAATGCAGAAATAAAGAATGTAAAATACCAGTGGTTTCAAAATAAGCCGTTTTACTGTACGTAAACGTTTACTGTATGTAAACGTTGTTGTTATAGGCATTATATGAACATAAATTTAACAGTGTTTTAGACATTTAAAATATGATTTTTTTTGTGTCTCAAGAATAAATGCTGGAAAATGCATCTCGTATAGCCCTAGAAGTTCAAAATTTTCTGGAAGCATGCCGTCACAGGCCCGTTAGATCCTCCGAGTTTCGAAGTTCGGCCTTCGGTTGCAACTCCTACACTTCCCATTGCAACGTCTACTATGAAATGTTTTGAAACCACTAAATACATCGATCAGTTTTATTCTCGACCGCTTGTTCGTTGAATGAGAACGAAGTTCAACAGGATCCTTACCATTTTGTTAGAAAATCTTCAACAATATGATGCATGCGGTCAGGTTTAGGAAGTGAATAATCCGCTCCTAAGGCTGCACGAAAAATAAAGAAAACACATTAAAATTACACATTACTAATTTATTGTGAAATTCACGAACAATAGACCTTACCGATTATTGTCTTTTACCCAATGGCCTCGTTTTCATGTCAAATACTAACTCATGTTTTGTGCTTAGTAGGGTTGAAAATTACTTTGTTATTGAGCCTAAAGCCGCGTTCACACTAGCGGCCCAGGCCTGGCCTGGACCTGGCCTGGGTCTAGGTGTGAACGAGTTTTACCTGGCCTGAGCCTGGCCTAGGCCTGGCCTAAGTCAAGAAATCCAGGCCAGCAAATGTAGGTGGCCTGGACCTGGCCTCGATCATCACTGGTGTGAACGGGTTTTTCCTGAGCCTGGCCTGGGCGAGGCCCCGTTACCATCGCAATATCTGCCCACGATAAAAACTGGTCAGATGATTGTCATACAATTGGAGGGAAAAACATTCAAAGCGCGAAATTAAATACTTTAGTGGAACACAAGGACGTTTATATTGACGCCTGATTGCTTTGGCCTGGAGTTGGGCGTCAAGCCAGTGTGAATGCGTCACAATTGGCCCAGGCCAGGTCAAGGCCAGGTCCAGGCCAGGCCTGGGCCGCTGGTGTGAACGCGGCTTCAGAACAACAAGAAACAAGTTCGTCCAGGAAAACATGGGAATATAATCTTTATCTGCCCCTGACATGCTAAAATAAGTTAACATGGAAACGAGGCCATTGGGTAAAAAAGAATAATCGGTAAGGTGTATTAATGAGCTTTGCACGAAATCACATTTCAAGGAATGAATTGTGCTGAAGTCAAGACGGCCACTATGTTGTGAGCATTACTATAATCATAAATTATTGAGTGGTTACCTTTGACAGGCTGTCGGTAGAAATACAAGACCGGGTGGAGAAAATTCGAAATATGTGCTCGTGATGGATCTAATGTTGCGCGGTCTTCATGAAATGTGTCACGCCTGCCCCAGAGAAAGTTTTGCCATATTCCATGTTTACTACAATCGTCGGTCCGCTTGGCAAGCCCGAATAACCTGGAAATTAAATATGTTAGTTAATAAATAATTACCTCATTTACGTACTTGCGTAACTAACAAAGTAACTAACAAACTAATTAATTAATTAACTAATTAACAAATTAACTAAGTGATTAATTAATTAACTAAGTACTAAACACACTAACACGCTAAATACTACTGCAATCAGGGATAATGTTCCTTACTTTCTAACTGGTCAAGTAACTTGGAAGGAAATTCTTCAATATATATCGCTTGTCCATCGTTCACTAAAATCGCCCAAACACTATTTAGATATTGGATAATCACAGAGAAAAAGTGCAGAAAAACAAAGTACATAGTCCAATATTAGCTAACAGTGTCAGTTTTTTCTTACCATAAACAACTATATCAACCAAGATACTAAACATTTGATAAATACCCTAGAAACGAAAATGTTTTCTTTGTAAACAAGAACAATTGTAACTAGACATGTCAGATCCAATATTTTTTCCAGATCTGGACAAGTGTTATGTAATGTTTATATAAGTGTATATCTTACTAACGGGCCATTCCATTTAATGTCCACCCCCCCCCCCTCCCCATACATACATACATACATACATAAAAATTTATTTAAACACGTTAGCCCTAACATCTTTTGATGGTTTCCATAGGGGACGTGTAAGAATAAGACTAATACATATACATAATACAAACTATTTACATGATTATTTTGACAAATTAACAAACATAAATAAATAACAAACATACAAAACTATTTACATACTTATGGTTTTCGAAAATGTAGTTTCATTAATCTTTTGAAACAACTCAAAGAATTGGATTGTTTAGCAGTAATTGATAAGTTATTCCAAAGAGTTGCTCCACTATAACTGAAGGTCTTTTTCTTAAATTGTGATTTTGGGAATGGAAGTACCAGATCTGTTTGAGAATTTCTTAATTGGTGTGCAGTGTAATTGGACAATCACTTATTTTCAAAAAATTTTCTTTCAGGTTTGGAGCAGTTTCATTATTTAAGATTTTGTAAATAAAAATGGATTTCAAGTATTTTCGCCTATTGTCGAGAGTTTGCCACCCCAAAGTTGCAAGAACATCGGCCGACCTAATATCATAAGATGCTCCTGTTATTACTCTAGCAGCTCGGGATTGACATTTTTGTAGTTTTTCCTTTAGGACGATTCCACAGGTATCCCACAATTGACAGCAGTAGTCAAAATAGGGTTGTATTAAGGCGTTGTAAACTGTTTGTAAGAATTCCTGAGTAACACAGGTTTTCATACGTTTAATTACTGCAATGCCTGCATTGACTTTCTTAATAATCATATCAATATGATGTTCCCAGTTCAATTTTTCGTCTAAAGTGACACCGAGGCATTTGTAGCAATTTAATCTTGGGACAGGAACATTATTAATTAATATTGGTATTCCTTGAGGTATATTCTTAATTTTATAAGGGATGCAATAAACATACATTTAGATTTCTTAGGATGAATTTGTAGCTTATTATTCTCCATCCATTGCGTAACAATATTTAGGTCATAATTTATGTTGTCAATAAGATCATTTACATTGTGTGATGACGCGTAAATTTCCGTGTCATCAGCATAAAGACCCGGCGTGGTTTTTTGGAGACATTGTGGTAGGTCATTGATGTAGAGCAAAAATAACAACGGCCCCAGGATCGACCCCTGGGGGACCCCACATTTTAATTTTCCAACGGAGGATAGTATCCCATTAGCTACGCATTGTTGTTCCCTATTCGTTAGGTATGATTCAAACCAGAGTAATTCATTACCGCTAATGCCAAAGTTGGATCTTATTTTACTTAATAAAATATTGTGATTTATTGAATCAAAAGCTTTCCGTATGTCTAAAAATACTATACAGTTTATTTTCCCCTCGTCCATGTTATTTAAGATTTCGTCACATATTTTAATGAGGGCTGATAAGGTTGAGGGTTGTGGCCGAAAGCCAGATTGATACTTTGAGAGAAGATTACTTTCATTCACGTACGTATACACTTGCCTAAACACTTCTTTTTCAAAGACTTTACTTACAATTGACAAAATAGAAATGGGTCTATAATTTTCACATTTACTTTTATCTTCAGATTTGAAGATAGGAATTACTCGAGCTCGTTTCCAATCGTTAACATAAATACCGTTTTGAAGAGATAAATTAAAAATATACGTTAAGGAAGGGGCAATAATATGGGCAGCTAGTTTTAGTATTTTCGCTGGGATGGCATCTAGGCCAGTGGATTTATTTGCTTTAAGGTGTTTCAAATTACAGAGGACACTATCAACCTTAATGAGAGAAAAATTAAATTTATTATTAGTTTGGGAATGGATGTTTGTGTCATCAGGGATTTTTATCAGGGTACACTCCAATGTTGATGAAGTGTGTATTAAAATGCTCCGCAATGAGATTAGGGTCTGTGATGACATTTTCACCAACTTTGAGCTCACTAATATAATTGGATTTATTTTGTTTCCCTAGCAGGGAATTTATTGTAGACCAGCATTTTTTTAAATCCTTAGTTTCTGCACATTCAGATATTTTGTTGATATAGAAAGTAGATTTTGTCACACGGATTAGTTTATTAACTTTATTACGCAGACTCTTATAATTATGCCAATGTGAATCAGATTTCAATTTTATGGCCTTTTTCTTATGGTAGTCTCTTCTTCTCATAGCTGACCTTATTTCCGCTGTCATCCACGGAGTGGTGTGTTTCCCTGATCTTATATGTCTAACAGGAGCATGTTTATCTAGTGTTCCGATAAATAGTTCCTTCCACTTATTCCAACTCAAGTTTGGATCACTTGTTGTGAAAACAGTTTGCCAAGGAATATTGGTTAGGTCGGATATAAATTCAGTTTCAGAAAAGTGTTTAAAATTACGAACTTTTTTAATAGTCGGCCTTCGTTTAAGTGATGAATTTTTCTAAAGGGTAACCCCAAAGTCGTTTCTGAGGGGTTAAGCCTGTCGGCATCTTTTGATCTCTGCGATTTGAAGGGGATTTTGTGTCGGCACTTTGATCTTTTTTTCTTAGGGGTTAAAATTTACTGACCTCATCCACAGGGGGGGGGGGGGTATTAAATAGAATGGCCCAACATACCGATGCTTCGTTTACTCTCTTTGTGATATAATTCAAGATCTGATTTTGTGGAATCACGTGGTGTTTCCATTTAATACCATGATTTTTCCATTCCAGGACGTGATGAAGCGATCGTGCTATGTAGAACGACACAAAACACACGAGAACGTTTACTTTGAGAGTTTCGGAGTTTGTTGAAATCTTACTAATGTAAAATCGAAGTGAAAGCTGAACTTCGCAATAGCAATGCATGCTATGTTACGTTGCCTGCAGGGTGCGATAATTAAAATTTTCTGGTTGGGCAAAAATTGCCGCGTAATTGCGCTGCTGTTAACTTAAGTGAAGTGACTTCAACAGTAGCGAAACGTATTTCTTTGTTTCCTGAGCAGCAAGGTGGAACTAATGTCTTTGACACAAAAGGAAATGCTACGATACGGTTGGAGTGGAAAACGGTCTGATATTACGTACCTAAGGGACCGGTCATTATTTATGGTGGGGGGTGGCACCGAAGAGAAAAGGGTTGGGTAAACTAAATTTTGAGTAAGTAAAAGGTTGGGTAAATGAAAAGCAAAACAACTCAAGGGTTGGGTAATAAAAAATTATTGTCATTTCCAAAGCATGACTCACTGAAGTATTGGGGATTAAAAAGCAATGGCAACAGTAGGCCCTACTCTGGGGCGATAACAAGATAATGCAAGTTTAATTAAGCAAATTTAGGTGATTTAAGCAAAATCTGCAATTTAAGCAATGCGAGTTTGAGCGATATAGGGCAATGTAAGAAAACAATTAAAATTTTAGGGAAAGCTGTTTTAGGTGTTTAGAGGGTAATTTCAGGAATATACAACTATATCCCTGATGACTCCAATGAAATTACCATTAACCTACGCCAAGCATCCAAACATGAGTGTTCCCACAAACACACACACATGCAGTGTATGAAGCAAAATATACAATTTAACAAAAAAGTTGAAGTCTGCTTGAGGGGGTTCTGGAAACAAACAATACACTGTATGCGCATGACGATCAAGTGTTTAAAGGGTAAATAAGTTCAATATTCATGACTTTTTCCATCCATTGTCTATTTCAAAGCCATTGGGGTATTATTAAATCCATGACACAACTATAATACATGACCACATGTTCACATCATATGCAATTGCAAACAATTTTCAAAGGAGTAGGGTACATAATTGCAATATAACAACATATAAGTAAATTATACATGTCATGAACTTACCAGTTTGTGTTGAGTTAAATTTAAAATTTTTTATGACATCAAATATTATTTATTTATTTGCAAATCAAAACATTTTAAAATTCTCGTGTTTTGTTTTGTATTGCGCCCGCGATATATTAATGGTATTAACTGCTGTGAATATGATATACATTTTTAATACATTACATTTGCGCTCAAAAGTTCAGGAAGTGAGTTTCTAGAAAGGATGAAAACTCTGTTTTACATATGGTATGTAAAAGGTAATCGTTGTTTACTGTTTATTTTGTATTCAGGTATGGGGAATTTAAGCGATGAGAGTTGCAAAACTTGCAAATGTAGTCTGACTAGTTTCTTTGACGTCATC
>CACRXK020012496.1:0-15053 GCA_902702795.2 Paramuricea clavata
AAATAAAGTTATCATCATTCGTATATATATTTTCACTTCTGTATATTTTTACTTCACTATACTTTCACTTCGCTGTATTTTTGCTTCCCTTATTCTTACTCGATTTAGGAGCTCTACATCGCACACGACGTCTTGCATAATATGCGTCTTCTGACGTTCTGTGTTGCTCGCACACTTTTTTGCATTACGATATAGGAAAGGAACTCGGCTTCGCTTAGCACTCGCCTCGCTTAGCACTCGCTTCGCTTAGCACTCGCTTCGCTTAGCACTCGCTTCGCTTAGCCCTATCTTTATCAACATATTACAAGAACGATATGTTTATCTTCACTCATTCGTACTCGATTTAGGAGCTCAACACCGTACGACGTCTTGCATAATATGTGTCTGTGTTGCTCGCACGACAACCTTTATATGCAGTACGACGACCAATCACAAACGCACAACGCAACATGCACTTTGAACATCACGCCATCTCCAAACCTGACGCATACCTGACCCAACCGGTTTCACCAACACCTTCGATGACCCCTCTCCTTCGCAGAGGCTTACATAAAGTTTCTTTGCCAGGGAAAAGTGAGCGCGCAAGGAGTGATGGAAAGAGCATTCAATCTTCCCATCCTTATCAGTTATTTGTAAATACTTAAAGAAGGTTCTGCGGAGGAGAGAATTTGCGTACGAATTTGCGTACGGTTGAGGATTCTGCCATTCTATGGGTTTCGCGAGCTTCGCTTAGCTTTCGAGCTTCGCTATAGGTTTTGAGCTTTGCTTAGCTTTCGAGCTTCGCTTCGCTATAGGTTTTGAGCTTCGCTTAGATTTCGAGCTTCGCTGTAGGCCGCTGTAGGTTTTGAGCTTCGCTTAGATTTCGAGCTTCGCTATAGGTTTTGAGCTTCGCTTAGCTTTCGAGCTTCGCTATAGGTTTTGAGCTTCGCTTAGGTTTCCAGCTTCGCTTCGCTTTTGAGATTCGCTATATAGGTTTTGAGCTTTGCTTAGTTTTTGAGCTTTGCTTAGTTTTTGAGCTTCGCTTATAGGTTCAGTTCGTGCTTCGCCATTTTAGTCATTAGATAATTGTCATTAGATAATTGTCATTCATAGTCCCATGTATAGATAGTCATTGCATAGTCATTAATTTCACAGTCACTATATAGTTTAAATAAAGTTTTGTATGTATGTATAGTCATTGCATAGTCATTCTTTACTTTTTAGTCAGCTCTTTAGTCGCTAAGTCTTGCTGGTTTCTTGCATAATATGTGTCTGTTTTGCTCGCACGTCAACTTCTATGCACTACGACGACCAATCACAAACGCACAACGCAACATGCACTTTGAACATCACGCCATCTCCAAGCCTGACCCAACCGGTTTCGCCAACACCTTCGCGATGAGTATTTTATGTAGCACAGTGCAACGCCCTAAAATTAGTAGATGTATTTTGTTACTAATATTCGTAAATATATATATATATATATATATATATATATATATATATATATATATATATATATATATATATATATATATATATATATATACGAACGGAACTCGGCTAAACTATTCTAGATGAGGCTGATAAACTCCATGTAACGCTAAATACCCTTAAATTAATACCGTCTACTTTGGAAGTGATTCGAGACACATATATTGAATAAAATTACTAGTTGACTAAATGAGCGCGGATGGAAACAAAGTAAATCGCAAACGGGTTCCTTGGCCAATGGAATGGTCTTATGAATGCCGCCAAACAGTCATATGTTCACATTGTTACACATATTTCTATTAAGATTTAAGAATTGCCAACTACATACAGTTGTTGGGTTTTGTACTGTTGCCATCGTTCTTTCTTGAATACGAAGCACAACATACAACTTTGGAAGTTTTACAAAGGAATGTTTTAATAATAAAAATCATACATATATACAAAATTATATCTGTAGTATTGTGACATATCACACTCTATTACCATAAATGGTATATACAGTTTGGTGCTATATATCCAGAGATTTAATACATTTTGCATACATACCCATATATGGTAATTACCTTCATAAATTGTTGGGATAAAATATTTTCTAAACTTCATATCTCAAATACGGTTTCATATTTCATACGGTACCTGCATGATTTTACCCTTGTTGACAAAAAGTTTCTTATTTTAAATTGGAATATTTTTGGAGCTAATATTTTTGGATAATATACGAATCCTTGCGATGTAGGACGACAACGTAACCACGACGGATAATAATACAATGTGAAATTGTTAATAGTTGAAGAAAAGAAATGAATAATGCCAGACGTCGCTCTTCCTCTGCTTTATTCAACGATATAACTACAGATATTTACGTCTTGTTTACACAAAATCTGCATTTCAAGCCTGGAGAAATTGCTCAGATTGCTCACTGACACTGGGCGCGTTAATAAAGTGGATCTTTTCTCAACAGTTAAGCACCTATTTTATCTCGAACTGTATTAAATCTGTGATTAAATTCAACCCAAATTTACAATTTTGAATGAGTGATTAATCGTCTTGGCTGTCGTTCCCGCGTTGCCGTTCTACATCACAAGGTCCGCCTGGTTTCTATGTAATACAGTGCGGCGCGCTAACAATGGTATTTTCACATTTTTACTGTCTACAATTTTGCCAATATCGGCAATGCTCGTAATATAGATACGTGCAGTGTCGCATGAACCAGCGCAGATTGTATCAAACAGTTGTGGTTGTATAAACTATAGAGTATAGGTTCATGATCTCTTCCCGCACTAGCACTTTTATATTTAATTGAACATTATCTTCTAGTACGCTCCTTAAAGACATTCATTACTACCATTACGTGAAATATTTTTTATTCAAGAGAGATTCAGTACATTTCTTTCCTAGACAGAATGCAAAAATCACGTATATCTGTAGTGTACACTATATGTACAATTGAAACGACTGACATTTACTTCTCTTCTATAAGTGTTAAAATGGCCGCCATATGAATGTGTGTGTATTATCGTATACCATTAAAATCACCAGTTTGCTTCAGAGATTGTGCGCAACATTATCTTAAATGATTATTTTGTACCCGTCATTTACGTTCCAATCAGGTTCCTTGGCCAATGGACCCAATGGCCACCACGATCATGCAAATGTTCAGCTTGCCCAGTGTCGCAGTGTCGCACCATTCAGAGTAGCTTCACATAACATCGTCTGCACGCTATATACTTCTTTCATTATCAACCCTACTCATACATATATATAGTACACAAATACAATATCGTTCAAATTGTCGTATATATTTCTTGTTGTTGATCAAGTTCAGACTTTTGTTTCGTAGAACTGCGTGCATGTGTTGATGACTTCAGATCTTGTGAGTTGTGTTGATGTATATATTGTAAGGTTTTCGAAAATGTTATTCTATAAATGTTTATTTCAATGTATTTTTGTATGTCGAAACCAGACCACTAGTAGTATCCATGACCATGTTCAATTTTAAAACCGAATACAATAAGTCTATAATATGCTTCAAAATTAATTCAAACAGAAATACCAACATCAAGTCAAATACAAAATTTAAAAGTACGATTTCTGTTCATAGGTTGTTAAATATATACCGTACATAGCGACATGTATAAAGTGTTTCATTATACGAGTTCTGCCAGAGCTTGCATGCAGTCTTGTTCTTGGTGGATTATTGCATTTCTGGCATCAACACTGGCAGCAGCCACTGTGGCCTTATGCATGCCTCCAAACAGTCATAATACGTTCACATTGTTCCACATATTTCTATTCAGAGTTGCCAAATATATACGTACAGTTGTTGGGTTTTGTACTGTTGCTATCGCTCTTTCTTGAATACGAAGCACAACATACAACTTTGGAGTTTTACAAAGGGGTGGTTTAATAATATAAAAATCATACATATATACAAAATTATATCTATAAGTACTATAATAAGTATTTTGACATATCACATTCTATTACCATAAATGGTATATACAGTTTGGTGGTATATATCCAGAGATTTAATACATTTTGCATACATACCCATATGTAGTAATTACCTTGTTGGGATAAAATATTTTCTAAACTTCATATCTCAAATACGGTTTCATATTTCATACGGTACCTGCATGATTTTACCCTTGTTGACAAAAAGTTTCTTATTTTAAATTGGAATATTTTTGGAGCTAATATTTTTGGATAATATACGAATCCTTGCGATGTAGGACGACAACGTAACCACGACGGATAATAATACAATGTGAAATTGTTAATAGTTGAAGAAAAGAAATGAATAATGCCAGACGTCGCTCTGCCTCTGCTTTATTCCACGATCTAACTACAGATATTTACGTCTTGTGAGTACAAAAAATCTGCATTTCAAGCCTGGAGAAATTGCTCAGATTGCTCACTGACACTGGGCACGTTACTAAAGTGGATCTTTTCTCAACAGTTAAGCACCTATTTTATCTCGAACTGTATTAAATCTGTGATTAAATTCAACCCAAATTTACAATTTTGAATGAGTGATTAATCGTCTTGGCTGTCGTTCCCGCGTTGCCGTTCTACATCACAAGGTCCGCCTGGTTTCTATGTAATACAGTGCGGCGCGCTAACAATGGTATTTTCACATTTTTACTGTCTACAATTTTGCCAATATCGGCAATGCTCGCAATATAGATACGTGCAGTGTCGCATGAACCAGCGCAGATTGTATCAAACAGTTGTGGTTGTATAAACTATAGAGTATAGGTTCATGATCCCTTCCCGCACTAGCACTTTATTTAATTGAACATTATCTTCTAGTACGCTCCTTAAAGACATTCATTACTACCATTACGTGAAATATTTTTTATTCAAGAGAGATTCAGTACATTTCTTTCCTAGAGAGAATGCAAAAATCACGTATATCTGTAGTGTACACTATGTACAATTGAAACGACTGACATTTACTTCTCTTCTATAAGTGTTAAAATGGCCGCCATATGAATGTGTGTGTATTATCGTATACCATTAAAATCACCAGTTTGCTTCAGAGATTGTGCGCAACATTATCTCAAATGATTATTTTGTACCCGTCATTTACGTTCCAATCAGGTTCCTTGGCCAATGGACCCAATGGCCACCACGATCATGCAAATGTTCAGCTTGCCCAGTGTCGCAGTGTCGCACCATTCAGAGTAGCTTCACATAACATCGTCTGCTATATACTTCTTTCATTATCAACCCTACTCATACATATATATAGTACACAAATACAATATCGTTCAAATTGTCGTATATATTTCTTGTTGTTGATCAAGTTCAGACTTTTGTTTCGTAGAACTGCGTGCATGTGTTGATGACTTCAGATCTTGTGAGTTGTGTTGATGTATATATTGTAAGGTTTTCGAAAATGTTATTCTATAAATGTTTATTTCAATGTATTTTTGTATGTCGAAACCACACCACTAGTAGTATCCATGACCATGTTCAATTTTAAAACCGAATACAATAAGTCTATAATATGCTTCAAAATTAATTCAAACAGAAATACCAACATCAAGTCAAATACAAAATTTAAAAGTACGATTTCTGTTCATAGGTTGTTAAATATATACCGTACATAGCGACATGTATAAAGTGTTTCATTATACGAGTTCTGCCAGAGCTTGCATGCAGTCTTGTTCTTGGTGGATTATTGCATTTCTGGCATCAACACTGGCAGCAGCCACTGTGGCCTTATGCATGCCTCCAAACAGTCATAATACGTTCACATTGTTCCACATATTTCTATTCAGAGTTGCCAAATATATACGTACAGTTGTTGGGTTTTGTACTGTTGCTATCGCTCTTTCTTGAATACGAAGCACAACATACAACTTTGCAGTTTTACAAAGGGGTGTTTTAATAATATAAAAATCATACATATATACAAAATTATATCTATAAGTACTATAATAAGTATTTTGACATATCACATTCTATTACCATAAATGGGTATATACAGTTTGGTGGTATATATCCAGAGATTTAATACATTTTGCATACATACCCATATATAGTAATTACCTTGTTGGGATAAAATATTTTCTAAACTTCATATCTCAAATACGGTTTCATATTTCATACGGTACCTGCATGATTTTACCCTTGTTGACAAAAAGTTTCTTATTTTAAATTGGAATATTTTTGGAGCTAACATTTTTGGATAATATACGAATCCTTGCGATGTAGGACGACAACGTAACCACGACGGATAATAATACAATGTGAAATTGTTAATAGTTGAAGAAAATAAATTAATAATGCCAGACGTCGCTCTGCCTCTGCTTTATTCCACGATCTAACTACGGATATTTACGTCTTGTGAGTACAAAAAATCTGCATTTCAAGCCTGGAGAAATTGCTCAGATTGCTCACTGACACTGGGCACGTTACTAAAGTGGATCTTTTCTCAACAGCTAAGCACCTATTTTATCTCGAACTGTATTAAATCTGTGATTAAATTCAACCCAAATTTACAATTTTGAATGAGTGATTAATCGTCTTGGCTGTCGTTCCCGCGTTGCCGTTCTACATCACAAGGTCCGCCTGGTTTCTATGTAATACAGTGCGGCGCGCTAACAATGGTATTTTCACATTTTTACTGTCTACAATTTTGCCAATATCGGCAATGCTCGTAATATAGATATGTGCAGTGTCGCATGAACCAGCGCAGATTGTATCAAACAGTTGTGGTTGTATACACTATAAGAGTATACGTTCATGATCTCTTCCCGCACTAGCACTTTATTTAATTGAACATTATCTTCTAGTACGCTCCTTAAAGACATTCATTACTACCATTACGTGAAATATTTTTTATTCAAGAGAGATTCAGTATACATTTCTTTCCTAGACAGAATGCAAAAATCACGTATATCTGTAGTGTACACTATGTACAATTGAAACGACTGACATTTACTTCTCTAATTCTATAAGTGTTAAAATGGCCGCCATAGGAATGTGTGTGTATTATCGCACACCATTTAAATCTGACCAGTTTACTTCAGAGATTGTGCGCAACATCTCAAATGGTTTTGTAGCCGTTATTTAAGTTCCAATCAAAACAACGAGCATCGCAGAATATCACAAACCACCTCTGCTTATAGTTAGGCTTCGTGTAAACAGAACGGTTCTGTGCCAATGTGCCAATAATAAAATGCAACTACTTGAAAAATGCAAGGAGAACTTCGACGTTTCGAGCGAAGTCGCTTTGTGTGGAAGTGACTTGAAACCAAAGGAGAACTTCGACGTTTGTATTTTTCAGATATAGACTGAGGTAGTTGCATATTATTTCCATCAAGCCAAAGTTGTCGTTTATAAAGTTGTCGTTTATGCAAATTCATCCTTAGTGTATTTTATCTAGTCTTTACTAGATCGCGCAAAAAATGGTAGCTGTATTTTCGAAATCAGTAATGTATTGCGGCTGGCGGCTGAATTCACAGGTTCAACCGAGGCCTAAATGTAATGTATATGGATGTTAAACTTTTTAGATTTCTACTTAGGGAATGGGTATGTGAATTTCTACGTATATTTTACGTATGATTGGAGGGAAACAAAGTAAACCATATAGCTACATTCATGCCGGTGTATAGCCAATATGGTATGCTATATACCTTTGTCATTATTAAGAATATATCTTTCAAATAGTTGGAGATAATTGTACTATATATTTCTACAGTCTACAACAATCATGTACGTGTAATATAGCCGTTTTGAAATGATAGCTATCATTGAACCACAGTTTATAGACGTGATACAACACAACCAATCACTGTCAGACTTGATGATGTAATGCGTTTTCATTGGACAACGCCTTTTTTTGTTGCGATTGAGTTTATAAAGGCAGTGCCAATCATAAAATACCCCATTACGGCCAACCAAGGCTTTGGGTGAATATCTCGAAGGGAGAGGGCAACCTCGTACCCAGGCCCTGGTACGAAGTTTGGGAAGGCATAGTTTAAAAAAAAAATCTAAGCAAAAATGTTTAGGGTGATGATTGAAGATTGTATTTACCAAATTTTTTATTATTTTTATTTTACAACGGAAGTAGAATAGTAGAATAGTTTCTTAAAAGGAAAATACACTGTAAATTTCAGGGAGTTAATTTAACTCCAGTGGTATTATTCTGAACCTAATTTTACTCTACATTTGGAATTAATTGAGGTACAGTATAACTCCACCGGAGTTAAATTAACTCCCCGAAATTAACAGTGTAGAAAGGTTTTTTAATTAAAATAATTTTTATAGCGACCAAAAGATAATTTTTATAAGCGAGTTTGAATTAAAATGACCAGCAAAAATGAGCGTTGACCATAACGCTCTGAACCTAATTTTACTCCACATTTGGAATTAATTGAGGTACAGTATAACTCCACCGGAGTTAAATTAACTCCCCGAAATTAACAGTGTAGAAAGGTTTTTTAATTAAAATAATTTTTATAGCGACCAAAAGATAATTTTTATAAGCGAGTTTGAATTAAAATGACCAGCAAAAATGAGCGTTGACCATAACGCTCTGAACCTAATTTTACTCCACATTTGGAATTAATTGAGGTACAGTATAACTCCACCGGAGTTAAATTAACTCCCCGAAATTAACAGTGTAGAAAGGTTTTTTAATTAAAATAATTTTTATAGCGACCAAAAGATAATTTTTATAAGCGAGTTTGAATTAAAATGACCACCAAAAATTGACCATAACGCTCTGAACCTAATTTTACTCCACATTTGGAATTAACTGAGGTACAGTATAACTCCACCGGAGTTAAATTAACTCCCCGAAATTAACAGTGTAGAAAAGTTTTTTAATTAAAATAATTTTTATAGCGACCAAAAACTAATTTTTTTCAGTATTAAAATGACCACTAAAAAAGATCTGCAGCGTGAGTATAAAAGGAAGTAATACAACATGATTTTCACAAGCGACAAGAGCGTAGAGGCAAGACGGTGGTTCTCGTGATAACTATAGGTATGATACTTTTGCAGTATTCCTTCTCTAAATTAAACTCTTGTATTTTGAGTGTCACTAGCGAAACACCAATTAAAATATTGACGGGTTAATTTCTCTTTAGAACAATGTCAGGAAACATGGCCGAATATCTGAGAATTAAACTGACACAGAACGAGTGTGAACTCCATATTACAAAAAGCGACACCAGAAGAGGGGAAATAGAGGAAGAGAACGCCCGACTGCGGGAAGAAAATGCAGTCTTACACCGCTTAGTTACGCAGCTGACACAGCTAAGGAATGAAAGGCGGAGGAATGTACTAAGAAGATGTGCAGTGCGACCACTGCCACCTTTGTGATTAATTGAAACTGATCCATGGGACACATCTAAGTAGCAACATATGGACGGAAATCTATCCGACGATTCCATGTTTGTGCAGTTATTCTACTACAGTATAGGGAGGGGCATGAAGTTGTGCCACTTAGCGGCACAACGTGTCTTCGTATTTGTATACAAAAATATGCAGTTTACTGGCTAGGACGAGCCCGTTCAGCGTGCTTATTGGCCAGAACTTGCAGTTTATTGTCTGCGCAACAATGCGATATGCGCTAGGGCAGAAACTTCAAAGGATCCGACGTAAGTGGCACTACCGTCCTTCCCTATACTGTGGTTACAAAGAGAAAGCATATATTTAGCGTGTTATGTATACTTATCGCAGATTTTGTTTGTTTTCACATTTAAAATGTAGTATGAAATAAGTGTAATAGCTCAACTGTATTTGGACTGATGATGTCGTTTGTAGTGTGATGAAACGTTACTCAGTAAATTGTTGTACATTCACTAGTCATATAGTTCAATAGCATATGCCTTTTTAAAAATTTTTGTTTGTCAATACCCAATAATATTTTTAACTATATAGACTTCGCTTTCTGCCAGACATTTGAATTTCAGATTATTTATAGTTGACACTAAGATTAGCATGTATACATATACACCCACGTCTGCCAAAAGATGTTTCCTTGAATTTTACAAGATGAGCACTAAAAAAATTCATAGTGTATTCTTTGCGTCATCTAAGTGATCTAACTAAACTCAGACAAAGGTCACTATAGGTAACATTTGCAAGCTTACTGATTTCATTGCGCGTAGACGATAGACATGCATGGTTTATTTTGCTACGAAATCGTGCGAAACACTATCTTTTCCGCGGCGAAGCATTATTTCTCATATAGAGACGTTATAACGTGCCTATATTTGTGGGAAAATTATTCTCTTCGAGGCGCGGAGTGCAGTTTAAATTTGGCGAACTGCCCTGATAGATGGACCACTGAAATATTTCGTTTACATATTATATACAGTGTACTCTACTTTTTGCGTCATTGAACTCAGATCCTGAATTTTTAATGTAAACAAATTATTTGTTTACATCATGCAGTGCGCCTGTACGCATTAGAGAGTGTGGTTTGCATATTTGTCGGCTGGTATAAACATCACGTTTTCAACCGAGACTATATCTGAGACATACACTCGCACAGTATTAATAGTGCACAACATAATACAAACAGGGAATCTTTTAAATTCATAGTTAATTTTACCTAATTGAATAATTTGAATGTAACGTTTCTATCAGTAAAATGAACCGCAAATAATATGTCTATATTTCGAATACGCACGAACTTATGACCTTTATGCTAGCATATATTCAAAACAAAATTCAATATCTCGATATTTATGGTATATTTTGATCTATTTTATAAAAAAATTGTAATGTGTTCCCTTTCAATTACATTTTATTTATGGTACAATGCCTTCGGAAAGACGCGATGAATAATGTATCAAAACCGCAGCGGTTATGTGAATAAGTATATATATATATATATATATATATATATATATATATATATATATATATATATATATATATATATATATATATATATATATATATATATATTTGCTAATCCAACCTCGTACCCAGGGCTTTTTGCTTCCGCGGTTGGAAAAACGTCTGCGCATGCGTCAACCTTACCTGTAATAGTATTGTGAACTTGATGAGAAGCTGTTCCGAACGTTTCCGAAGGCTCAAAATGGCGGTAAAAAGGAGTGACTTCATTGTGCGTCTTTACAGCCAGATTTCGAGCGCAAAAATAAACATGTCATTCTAAAAACTAGAAATAAATACAGCCAGAAGGTTCAAGAAATTGTATTGTACAAGAACATGAACTAAAGGTGATTGTTGACAAATTTATCGTCTGAAACATTTTGTTTATCAACTAAGCAATGACAATTTCCGAATTTTTGTTTGAGATACATTTCTTTAAAAAAAACTGTGTCGCCAAATATAAAAATTTGCGTGTTCACAATAATTAAACTTTAGGATTTATTCTACAATTTGAGTGGGTTAAGAAGCTTAACTTTTCGAGAGTTTTCTTAACTTTTTAGTTTGAATTTTTGTTTTGAATTTTTGTTTTGAATAATTTTGCAAAAATTTTCGAAGTCGTGTCCGTTAAAATCAACATTTTTTTACATGAATTATATTTCATTCCATACTTTAAATGCCAGGACGCTTTCAATTAATGTCTAGTCTACCCATTTGCTATATTTTCTCGTTTGTTTTACTAATTTTGACCAATTAATAAGCATGTTTTTGTTTTAGAAATTGATATTCAAATTCCCCGCCATATTTTCATAATTTGGTGCATGCGCAGACGTTTTTCCGCGGTGTTGTAGAGCGCTCAATATGACGTAAAGGCCATAGAGCGAAATCTAACTACAGACGGTACCGGTTCGACCTGATGGGCCTCATCAGTGTAGTGCCGATGAGGCCCATGTATATCTTAAGGTTTTGGTTTACGAAACACAAACAGTGCTCAATACTATATAGATAGAGGCATAGAGCGTCTAGACAATATATATATATATATATATATATATATATATATATATATATATATATATATATATATATATATATATATATATATAGATATATATATATATATATATATATATATATATATATATATACCGGGTGTCCCAAAAAAAAGTACTCCGGTTTGATTTATAATAACTTCTAAACAAGTAAAGCTATCAAACAGAAATAACTTGCATTAAATAGAGGAAGGACTAACTTAGATTTTGATATATTACAGTTGGATTTTACTTAAAAATTCACGGAGATATTAATGTTCAAAATCGGGAGCTTATTTTGGGATGTGTCTAAAATTAGCGAAAATCGGCATATCAAATATTAACTTCAGCGTTTGTTTGCTTGATGACATATCAGGCTAACTTGTATTTCAGCGAATTGTCGTTAGGGTTTGTAAGGGATATGGCGTAGATTTAGACTTCTTACATGTAAGTCTTAGCTCATTGTTTCCTGAAATATGAACGTACGAAATTATGCAAGTATTTAATAGGTCTTTACAAACTTTACACATTTATACGGTACATGAAAGACCATGCAAGGCAGGCGCTTAAATTTTTCTTCGCCTAATTTTTTTATGTTTTTTATGGGTTCAAAACAGAGTTGATTATTTCTCGGTTAGAGCAGGATGAATATTATTCTGCAATGAAGGAAATAATATTGCTTTTTGCAAATACACATCACAGTATCAACGCTACTATTTTGTTACGTTTTGTTCCAAAAATGTTGGATGTCTCCAGGGAGTTGCATGCTTAATTGTTATGTCTTATGGAGTTGTATGGCCTTGATTGTGTTTCATTCTCAGTTTATTCTGAACTTAAAAAGATTAAGAAAAGGCAAATGAGTTTGAGTGTTCTTAACAAGATTTCAGAACGTTGCAGAAGTTAGAAGAGCTTCACAATTCCATTGTGACAGCATGCCCTAATTCAGAACTACGAACGATCCATGACGATCCTTCGCGATGCAGTGGTCTCATGAAATAAGGAAACGTATTCGTGCTAGGAACACACACAGATTTCGGACGAATAAATCTTGCTTGTATTTTGTAGATAATAATATTTTGTTTCATAATAAACAATTTGTCAAGTGTTATTTATTTACTGGTAATCGTGCATGTTTCAGTCGTGCAAATCTTGATTAATATTTGATACGCCGTTTTTTGCATATTTCAGACACATCCAGAAATATGCTCCCGATTTTAAACATTAATATCTCCGTGAATTTTTAAGTGAAATACAATTGTAATATATCAAAATCTAAGTTAGTCCTTCCTCTATTTGATGCAAGTTATTTCTCGCTTTAAAAGGTTTACTTGTTTAGAAGTTATTACGAATCAAACCGGAGTACTTTTTTTTGGGACACCCGGTATATAAATCATTTTCGAAGTTTTTTCTATCTGTTATATAAGCTATGCTTTCATGATTTACACATGTGCCAGCGGCGTAGCAAGCTCGATAATTGGGGGGGGGGGGGCATATGCATATATCCGTGCTCACAGACCTTAAAAACAATCGATTATGCCCCCCCCCCATTATAGAGCTCGCCTACGCCACTGCATGTGAGTAGCAATCTCGTACCCAGAGCAATGCCTGTGCGCGGGATAGGATGACATTGGCTCTGGGGAAATTGAATTTTTCTTGTGCTGTGATTGGTTTAACGTTTATCAATCGTGCATGCCGACAAAGAACCGGAACCCCTAAATTTAGGGGTTCCGGTTGTCAATTTCCCCAGAGCCAATGCCATCCAAACCCGCGCACAAGCATTGCTCTGGGTACAAGATTGTGTGAGTAGTCGTATGTTTGGAAGTTGATCGATCCCACAGGAAGTTCTCGCTTTCAGCTGACGATATAAATAAAACTATACATAACAAAATCGTTTGCGTATAACCAAAGTAACATAAAGAATTGCAAGATGCATGCGATCACATATTAAGAAATAATATATATATATTTGCTATAGAAATCGCGTGCCATGCATACAATTCACAATCGTAATAATATACATGCGCAGTGAGAGAGAACCTACAGTAGGTTCTCACCTACCGGACTGTTAAATTTTGAAAAATATAAGAAATTTTACCAATTGTATCATAATATTAGTATCAACTACCTTGTCGCTTTGCGATAAACCAAAAGCCAAGCTCAGCCAGGTTGAAAAAATCAGGATTTTCAGCAGAATCTTCGCAGACATCATGTTGTACATTTCGTCTCGAAGCAAGTTCTGTCTTATCTTCTTCCTTCAGCTCTTTGACCTTGACACGTAAATGTACCTATTGTGTTCAGTCTTAGTGCACGCCGGGTCAGCAGAGGCCAAACTGATTCCGCCATATCCGTTTAATGCCAAAATCGGGGGTATTAAATGTCATCTTAATAGCTAGCCTGCCATACGTCTGCCGACTCGTATATTCACATAAGTTTACGCGCATATTGTAGAAAATGTATTCAACCTGCAGATAAATGAATAAAATATACAACAAGACGACGTCCTGAGCTTTCGTTTGATATCAAACGTGCCAACTATAAAGCGGTAACAACATGGCAGAAAATGAACAACGTATTTCTTCTATTATTTTTCCCAACAGGAAGCTAAGAATGCTGCGTTGAAGAATTGCGTTACTTTTGAGTAAGTTATGAAGGCGCAATTATGGCTAATAACTAACTGAATATCAGAATCTTTTTTTTCTTAAGTAATATAAATTTATTTGGCCGAAATTACGTCGACTGTGCCATGAAGGTTAGCGTTTGGGATAAGTTATTTATTTAATAAAGGCAGTTTGCCTGGCTTTGCGGTCGCTTTGCCCGTGCGAGTGTTGCACGCGTGAAGCCATCCTCGTTCCCAGGGCTTCTCGGCTGCCTGCGTTGCCATAAGCCCTGGGACAAGCCGAAGCAGAAGTGATTTGATTGGTCGTTGGAAATAGAGTGAAGTATGAAAAGTTTATTCATCAAGTGGATGTTTATATTCGGCAATATGGCTGCCTTCAAGGAGTGCGCGTTCGAAATACGAAGAAATACAAACGTATACTGCTTGTTTTCTATGGATTAATGGAGATAATTTGCAAACAGAAAGAAAGAAAATAAAAAAATGGACAATTATAAAGTAGAAGTAAGCAACAATATCGAAGAAACGTAAATTATGAAGCCATTAAAAAGTTTCTTCATTTTAACATTTTCTTG
>CACRXK020012497.1:0-15052 GCA_902702795.2 Paramuricea clavata
TGCCAGTTTACTTTTTAATACCGTAATAAAATTATGATAAGTAAGTCGGTAAAAATGGCAACAAAGACACACAACACACAATCATTCTTAGATGCATTTGCAACTGGTAGCAGACTCCTTAGTATCATTCTGGTTAGTATGTCTGAAAATAATCATTTTTAAATTGATTTTTGAATTTGGAAAGGGAAGCATACCTAATTTCTTTAGGTATAGAATTCCATATAGTTGGACCTTGATTTCTAATATTAAATAATCCATAATTGGTTCGAACTTTTGGAATATAATAAGATTCACTCGTGGAAGATCTAGTTCTATAATTATGAACTTGATCAACCCTTGTGAAAAATGACTCAAAAATTGACGGTAGTATATTATTATGAAATTTATACATAAAAATTGAAATATGGAATGTTACAAGATCGGGAAATTTAAGGATTTTTAGTTCCTTAAACAGTGGACTTGTATGCTCATCAAATTTAGAAAAAGTTATAATTCGAATAACTTTCTTTTGAAGAATATGGATGGGGTTCAATGTTGTTTTATAAGTATTTCCCCACGCTAGTAAACCATAAATTAGAAAAGGATAAATCAGTGAATAGTAAAGATTTAATAGTATTTTTTTATTAACATAGTGACGAAGTTTTGAAATTATACCAACACTCCTTCTTATTTTTTTAGCAATACTTTCTACTTCACTTTTCCAACTGAGATTAGAATCAATAAGGATACCCAAATACTTGATTGAAGTATCTCGCTTAAGAGGTTGGTTCATCATTGACAAGTTGAAGTTATCTCTAACAGTTCTCTGTCTAGCATGAAATATTGCATAATTAGATTTTTCAATGTTAAGAGACAATTTATTTGCACACAACCAATTGTCAATATTAACCAATTCAGAATTTATATTTGCTTCCATAGAGGATAAGTTATTATCCTCAAAAAACAAATTACCATCATCAGCAAATAGCGTAAATTCAAATAATTTAGAACAATTTTGAAAGTTATTTATATATAGTAGAAAAAGTAAAGGTCCTAAAACTGAACCCTGTGAAACACCACGGCTGATTGGGCAGTTGTTTGATGTTTCATTATTTATAGTTACAAATTGCTTTCTGTTACGTAAGTATGAGATAAACCACTTGCAAGCAACGCCCCTTACCCCATAGCAAGATAATTTCTGAATTAAAATTTCATGATTAACAGTATCAAAAGCCTTATTGAAATCCAAAAATATTCCACATGCATAATTACGATTGTCAATTGCTTTTTGTACTTTATCTACAATTGATAAAATTGCATACTCAGTTGAATACATGGTGCAAAAACCAAATTGCCTTTCAAATAAGACTCTATTTTTGTTCAAAAAATTTAATAGTCTCTTATACATTAACTTTTCTAATAATTTGTCAAAAATAGAAAGGAGTGAGATAGGTCTATAGTTGCATGTTCAACTAAGAGAACCTTTTTTGTAAATTGGTATGACATTCGCAATTTTAAAGTCATTTGGAATAATTCCATTAGAGAATGACATATTAATTAAATATTCTAGAGGTTCAGATATGACTGATTTAACCATTTTGAGGACAAAAATTGGTATACTAAAGGGACCAACAGCTTTACTTGATTTAAACTTACTAATTTCTTGTTCGATTTCCCCTCTAGTAGTCGGAGAAATAAAGAAACTGTTTCTAATAGGTATTCCTAGGTATTCAGTTGGAGTGTTTTGAACAGTTGGTATTGAATCTGCAAAATTCTTACCAACATTTGAGAAATAATTATTAAAAATATTTGCAATAAGTTTGGGGTCACTTATTTCCTGATTTCCATTCATAATTTTTGTGCATTTGAATTGTTGAGGCTTTGATTTCACAATTTCTTTAATGCCCTTCCATACTTTTTTGCTGTCCTTACGATTTTTAATAAAATATTCATTATAATATTTTTTCTTACTAATTTTTAGGAGATGATTTATTTTATTTCTATATAATTTAAATTTAGCATGGTAATAAGTAGATTTTGTTTTTATCCACTTCCTATACAATTTATTTTTTAATTGGATAGACACTTTTAAGCCATGAGTAATCCAAGGCTTTGACTCAAATTTCTTTTCTTTTCTAGTCATAGGACGTTCAGGTATATGCCTGTCAATTATCTGAGAAATAATATCATAAAATATCTCAAACACCTGTGATGGATCTAAGTCAGTTGCAGATACATCTGGCCAATTTATACTATTTAACTCATTCATTTAATCAGGTTTATTTAGTTTAGAGAAATCTCTTATAGTTTTACTTATATTTGCTGAAAGAGGTTCATATTTATTTATAATCAGAAAATTTGGTAAATGATCAGTAAGATCATATGCTATATTGCCACTTATTACAGAATATTCAAGTGAATTAAAAAATATATTATCAATTAGAGTAGCAGAGTGATCTGTCACTCTAGTTGGTTGCAATATTAGAGGTTGGAAAAAATTCGAACCCAATGAATTTAGAAACTCGTCAGTATTTTGATGAAATCTCCAAGTATAATACAGGTTTTTTTCATTTGGCTAATTTTCTCTAGAATATCATTTAAGTATCTATTAAAATTTTCAGGATTGCCAGTAGGATGCCTATATATAACACCACACAAAATATTTGAATAATTCGTATTTAGTACTTCAATCCACAAAGCTTCAAAGTTATCCGTAGTGATAGACATTTCAGAATGTACAAGATAATCAACACTGTCACCAACATAAAAAGCAACACCACCAGCATTGCTTAAACTTGGTTGTGCAATAAATTTATAACCTGGTATATCAGTGTTGGAAATTGCAGGTTGGCCAACTTTCAATTTTACTTCTGACAGACCAATTAATGCAAACGGATAGGATAACTCTGAGAGCATATTGTTCAAGTTGTCAAAGTTTGCAGATAGACTTCTAATGTTACAATGTAAAGTAAATAGAGACTGTTTGCTTTTAAAACATTCATTTATATCAAAATCATTGTGAAAATCATGAGTACTATAATAGGCAAAGTTAGACAAAGTAGATAAGTTTCAGTCCACATCTTGATCTGTAAGTTGTGGGATACATAGTGGTGAAGTGATATTTAAATATGGGAGAGAGTCCGATAAGTTTACTGCTCTCTCTCAGAACACGGTTAATAGAAACCGTGCTCAGAACTATCATCACTCAAATTATTATTTGGACACTTTCGACAGAACATTTAAATACATAATAGTGTTTGTTATAATATATAGAGGAAATAAATTTACTTATCTGAATTTACTTAAGCTTTTCAAGGTAATACTTGTCTTTAATCTGGAGTGGTTTGCTGTCCATATCTTTTCTAAAGAAGATCCTTCCATTTGAGGTCCAGAGGTACTTATAATTCAATTCTTTCTTCACTTTGAAACAGCAGTAAAATAAATCTTTATTTTTATCTGTTAGACTCTCTGAGATATAGATCTTATTTTCCACATCAAACCCCAGGTCCAGAGTTGATTTATATTGCAATAATTTCCTGCTGCCGTAGAACTGAGCCTTGGTATCCCTTCTCACAAACTTCACTATTATAGGCATTGGTCGACCAGGTACAGCATTTCTCCTAGTGGAAAGGCGATGACTCACTGAAATGTCTTCGGGTGCAATATCTATACCAATTAATTTACCAATATCTATTGTAATTTGGTTCGTTGATTCTTCATTTAAGTTTTCTGGTGTCGGTATTCCTCTAATTTCCACACATTCTCTTCTACTGTATTGTTCTAAGTCATTATATGAGTCAGACAGCAAAGAAAAGTTTTCTTCCAGAGCTCTAACTGAAGTTTTAAGTATTTTGTTCTTGTCATTTACCTCCTTTAGTTTCTTCTCATAATTTTCCACTTTACATCGCATCTCTTCATACTTTTCATCGATAAAATTAGCGTGCTTTAGAACATCAGCTACCTGAGACTTTAGTTCGATTATAGTCGAATTCAAAGGAGCAAGCTTCTCTTCCAATTTAGATTCAAGAATTGCCGTTAATTGCTCAGCTGTTACTGCAGTCATGATAGCAAACACATAAAGAACACACAAATAAGACATATAATACAAATGTAACGATATAATTCAACAAAATATATCATCAATACGGAGCAAATATTTTGGTCGCCATCTTGACCGACTCGCCCCAGGAGACATGTTACTTGACTAGGTAAATATGTTGCACCGAGGATGGTTGCTTGTTGACGACGGTCTTGTAGGTAGGAGCGGAACCAGTTAAGAATGTTGCCTCCAAAACCAAATTCACGGAGACGAAGAAGAAGACATTTATGGCTAACTTTGTCATATCTAAATAAATTACATCGATCTGTTTGCCAAGATCTAGTTGTTTTCCTATGTTGTCAAAAACTTCGATAAGTTGGGTAACACAGTTTTTTCCGGGAAGGAAACCATGTTGACAAGGATTTATTCGACAGAAAATATGATCTTTAATGGTATTGAAGACACAGCGTACTATCTAGTGGCTTTTCCTCCTGATCTATAGTATTGTGCTTCTCGATTTCAATTGACTCTCTCATTTTGCGAGAGAAGTTATAATAATAATAATAATAATAATAATAATAATAATAATAATAATAATAATAATAATAATAATAATAATAATAATAATAATAATAATAATAATGATAATAATAATAATAATAAAAGCATTTATTTAAACACGATAGTAAATTTACAGCATAGCTGATGTGGCCGTGCACGTGAAACTAACTACAATATATAAATATAAACTAACATGAATACATCTAACTCTACATGATCTAACAGAACAATAAATTACATGTCACATAACTGAGATACTATTTTACACAATTCATACATATTAACTACTTTTAAAAACCTATTATGGCGTCACATTGTAACACAATTGTTATATTATACATGACTATCTAATTTTCAGTCAGTAATACCAAGACATAAACTGTTTAGGAAATAACTACGAAATATACTCTTTAAACATGCAAGTAGAAGCTTAAATTAAGTGCTCTTAGCGAAATTAACCAGCTTTGATGTAAGATATATAGCTATGTTAAGACAAGATTTGATTAATTTAGCAATAAATAGGCATTAGCTAGTCATATATTAATTATTACTGTCTACAATTGCAACGCCTTGACAGGCTTTTTGAACTTAGTGAGAGATTCAGCTGATATTAAGTTCTTTATCTAGCGAGTTCCAGAGAGTGACAGCCTGGTAAGATATGGATATTTTTAGATAGTCAGTGTAAGGTTTCGGTAGTACATAAGTCATTTTATTTCTAAGTTCATATCGATGGCCAGTTTTTATGAATAGAGACTGTAATGTTGCAGGAATCAGATTATAATAGTTTTTTATGAGCTAAGTATAAAAGTTGTTGTTTAAACATACTGTTCAGCGTAAACCACTTCACTTTTGCGAGAACATCTTTTCCTGAGGTTTACCAATCCAGGCCAAAGATAACTTTCGCTGACCGGACATGTATTCGTTCCAACTCGTCGAACAAGGTCTTTCCACATGAACCCCATATCAAAATTCCGTACGTGATGGAAGGTAACACAACTTTGAAATAAAAGTCTAGCTTTGCATTAATTGGCAAGAAGTACAGTGATTTCCAGTAGAAAATTTGAGTAAATGACAGAATTAAATCCGAGACATGACTGCATGCTCCACCCCAGATTACAATCAATTTGCAGCCCTAAACATCTGGTCGACACGACTTGTTTTATCTGGTTTCCTCCTAATTTGATGCATTGAAGTGGACCGATAAACTTCCTTCGACTCATTAGCATGAACTCCGTTTTGTCAGGATGCGGCGTTAATCGATTCTCACAGCACCATTTGTAAAGTTTGCCTAAGATCCTGTTCAGAATATTTGCCACCAAATCGTGATTTGGCGCAATGACATAAAGTGTGGTATCGTCCGCATACATGTAAATTTCTCCTTCTTTTAAGTCATCGATATCTAGCAAATCATTACAAAATAACGAGAAGAGAATCGGACTATCAATCGCCAAATGGTTGCTTCGTCCCATTTTATACGATGGTCGTAAGTCCAAGAATGTTTAGCCACAGCAGATTTATCTTGCTCGGCTTTCTCGCAATTCGTCTTGTGTTCCTTAAGACGTACTGAGAGATTTCGACCAGTTTCACCAATATAAACCAGACCACATTCACAAGGAATACGGTACACACCAGGTTTATGTGGTTCATTTACGTTGTCTTTATGTGTGCAAAGAGCTCGAAACAATTTGTTTTCGCTGGAATGGTATACCTTTATACCTGCTTCAGCCTCGTACCCAGGCGCAAATAACGTGCGAAAAATAGCAATACTACAGTGTTTTTATATGGATCAGTGGCTAAGATGAGCGAGCGCGTGGGGGTGCTAGGTCAGGACACGACAACACCCCCGCGCGCTCGCTCATCTTAGCCACTGATCTATATAGGCTAGGACCAATGTATGGTAGACAAACAGACGACTGATATTCGATCTTCTGCTGTATACTTTGTGGTGTAGTTTCATAGCATTATCTATGAAATGCCGTGGGTAACCATTCATTCTTAGAACATTTCTTAAATGTTCTAATTCATCGTCAATGTTACTTACCTCACAAATTGTTTTCGCTCTTACACACAGAGTTTTTAATACTAGGATGATGAAATGAATTATAATGCAGATACCTGTCTGTGTGTGTTGGTTGACTTGGTTCCCTATAAAACTTATGTCCTAGCGACCCATCATCATGTATAGTGAACAGAACATCTAAGAACGGTATAGTTTTATCATCCTTCTGTACTTCAAAAGTAAACTTGGTCGATGGATGCAAACTATTAATGTGGTCTATAAACTTATGTAAATTATCTAGTCCATGAGACCAGCTACTCAATGTATAGATATCTGAACCAGAAACCAGGTTTCAACGTTGCAGTAGAATTTCTCCCGCCATTGAAAACATGTCGTGGTCAATCATAAGCATGAACATTCTCAGGAGAAAGATTAGTTCTTTGAGATAATGTAATATCTGAAAGAAGTCTTTCTTTCGCGATATTACACGCCTCTTCAAAACGTCAAATCTTACCAGAATGTCATTCTTACCCAATCTAATTTGTTCCATTTTTGTTACAAATTCTTTAGAATTTACTACATGATGTTCGGTTTTTCCAACAACTGTTTTCAATATCTCAGCGAGATATTTAGCCATGGCATACGTTGGCGAACCTATGGACGCTACAATAGGTATTAGTGGGCCCAACATTAGGTTTATGTATCTTAGGTAAACCACAAAATTTTGGACAAACAGTAGCTGAAGGTCTCAAACAGTTATGAAGTGTTTGAGACAAAATACCTGCCTTTTTAAAACCAGATAGTTTGGAACATATTTTACGTTCAATGTTAGTATAGGGTCTCTTTTAAGCTTTTTATAAGTTGAAGTGTTTAAAAGAGCCAAGATTTTATTATTATATTCTAGACGATCTAAAATAACCGTAGTGTTACCCTTATCAGCCTTTAAAATAATTATGTATTGACTTATCTGCTCTTAAGTTTCTCAACGCATCCTTCTTATTCTTGGTTAAATTCGAAGCTGGTAGCGTTGCACGTCGTAGAACTTCAGTGATTTGGACGCGGATGTTACTAGCTGCATCGTTCGTCATGTGGTATAACTTCGTTCCAAACGTTGTACGAATTCTTCTTTAGGAAGAACACGGGGTACCACAGCGAAATTTAATCCAAGAGCCAAGACATCTGCTTCAACTGGTGTAAGTCTTCTAGCACTCATATTGATAACGGTGCGTTGTAATGGATGACTGGCCAAATCTTCTTGTCTGCGATGCGTCCGACAATGAATCACAGAAAAAAATGAATCACAATGAAAACAATGAATCACAGAAACCTGGTGTGTACCGCATTCCCGTTGTGAATGTGGTCTGGTTTACATTGGTGAAACTGGTCGAAATCTTCGCTCAGTACGTCTTAAGGAACACAAGACGAATTGCGAGAAAGCCGAGCAAGATAAATCTGCTGTGGCTAAACATACTTGGACTTACGACCATCGTATAAAATGGGACGAAGCAACCGTAGAAAAGAGATAGCAGTTTTATTAAATGTGTCTTAATCTACTGTACTTAAATGCGTGCATGTGCTAATATAAAACGGGATGTTTAACATGGTGTCAGGTGTGTAGTCAAACGAGCCTGAGAGAAACATGGCGAAACCAGAAACTAGTGAAATAATTCGACCAATTACTCACCTAAAACCACCTACTGAGTTTGACTTCGACGTTTCAAATGTCGCGAACTCATGGAAACGTTGGCGAGAAGAGGTAGAGCTGTATATGGAATTCGCTATGGTTGGAAAGAAGGAAGAGACAATAGTTAAACTCTTTCTCTACATTGTTTGAAGTCAAGGTCGAGAAATATACGAGACATGCACTATCGTTTGATCAAGAACCCGAAGAGCGGAGCTTTAAAGATATTGTTGAATTGTGACCCGAAGAAAAACGAGACGGTAGAGAAATACAAGTTTTTTTACAAGAGTGCAAGAAGCGCGAGAAACATTGGATAAGTTTATCACAGATGTGAAAATTCTGGGTGCAACGTGTAACTTTGAACAGCTTAAAGAATCATTGATCCGAGACCGAATAATTTGTGGCATGACTGACTCGAAGCTACGACAGGACTTGTTGAAAATACCTGAACTGAGCCTGGATAAATGCATAGAAAACTGTCACGCAGCTGAACTATCAAAAGAACGAAGTAAAAAGATCGAAGACAACGATTGAATTTATGCATTCAACGCTGGACAGGGCGGTAAGCAAAATAGAAGCCGAAAGGTAAGAGACGAATATAATTCTAAACAGTTGAACAATGCCGTAGGCGTAGAAAGGAAATGCAAATATTGTGGGGGTATGCATGAATCGAACCTGCGTATGGGAAAGAATGCCGAAAGTGCCGTAAATTTAATCATTTTGCCTCTGTTTGCAAAACTAAAAGACAATTAACAGTTAAAAAGGTAGACACTTCCAGTGATAGCAGCGACTATGAGGAAATTAAAATGGTAAAAGTGGACGATAAGCGAAAGCCAGAAAAATCGTCAAGCACAAAACAATTCCCAAAGCGATTATATGCCTCAATAACTGTTGGTAAACAGCCTGTTAATTTTCAATTAAACAGTGGCGCGACATGCAATGTCATTTCATTATCTATGTAATCAGGGGCGGATCTAGGGATGATCAGAGCGATCACGCGACTAAGGTAAAAATTGGCCAGTTTAATAGTCCAGTATTGAAAGTTTAATAGTCCAGTTCTAAGATATCATCCAGTAGCAAGGCCTTCGAACATGAACGCGCAGAAAAGCGGTCTTACGCATGAGTTTTGCACGCTCTGAGTCAGATTCCAGCCATCTGATTGGCTATCTCGATTTTTGCGCGATCTGTGGGGAGTTCTGATCGCTAAAGTGATCAGGGGCTCGAATACAGGCTATCTGATTGGCTAATTCAAAAAAATTCTCAATTCCCGTTGGCTGGATTTTTTTGATCGATCATACCGCTCAGGCTAATAGTATGCACGGAAAGGTCTATGACGTTGCTGGTCAATAAAATATTATGTAAATTTCGTCTCCTATTATTATACGCGTACCCGCCGATTTTATAGCATGTGCGTTTTATGGCAATCGGAAAATTTATCAGAACTTCTAAACTAATACTACCCATGTCTGTTCGTAATTACGAAACCGCAAAGGCTGCTTTAGAGAATCTGATCGACAATATATGACTAATATGTAACCGAAGCGTTCCGTTATAAAAGACTTATTGAGCGCTGTGAACAACACAAGCTTCTTCCTCGCACCGCGAAATTTTGGTGTGGAATCTTACATCCCGAATTACGTCCGAGAGAAAACAAAAAAGTTTTGTAGGGGCTTAAGGTAAATATATTCTATTTTAACTAGATATAGCATTATAGCTGTTGTAAGCTGTAGTGGATTGCGCGCTGTATGTAATAAGAGACGAAATTTACATAATATTTTGGTCAATTTACACAATACTGCGGCTTAATACAAGCAGTTTCAGTTTGTTTATACTTTGTTTATGCCTCTTGTGGAATGTAGGCTTTATATATTGATCAGATACTTAATAATACTGTATTATTTATACCTAGTTGTCTAGTATATTAAAACTACAAGCACATGACAATGTGGCATGGCTTTGTGTAATACGATCTCTACAACATGTATACAATAAAAGTAAAATGCATCATGTTGCCATTGTGAATACTTATTCATGGCATACGTTTCTGCTACGAATAAAACTCGAGAAGCAGTGAATTAAACGTGGAAATTCTCTTCCTGCGAATTAACAATCAATCAAATGTTTTATAAAACTACATCGCTATATTTGAAAATCGTTTGACCATTCATGTAAATTAAGGACACAATATGGAGTTATGTGTTTCCCAGGCATGCTGACGAGCCCTGAATTGGGCGAAACAGTAATTTTTCATCTAACATTTTTTCGTAAAACTGGATATAAATTAATTCGCTTTGCAACCCCCCCCCCCTTGATGCTCAGCAACGAAATTTTTGACTAACGTACGAAAAATTCTAGATCCGCCCCTGAGTCTATGTTAGAGCGGTGTTTAGGAAAAGTTCAATTGAAAAGAACAAGCCGAGTTCTCAAGATGTATAACAAAGCGACGGTACAACCGGTCGGACAATATGTGTGTTACAATTAAAAAATGAGAAAACTGGCAAAAGCTATGAAACTGAATTTGTTGTTTTGAAACAAGAATGCATATCATTGTTAGGCAGTGAAACAATTCAACAAATGAGCCTAATTACAGTCAGATACGACAATATATTAATTGTTGTCAGTTGAATCAAGTAAAACAGCGTTGACTAAAGATACCCTTATCAAACAATATTCATTTTTTCGTCATAAAAAAGACTCAAACAAAACGGAACTTTCGAAACATATTTGGAAATCAAGATTATACCATCAAATGGTCAATTTTAAAACACGCTATTTCGTACACAGGGAGATCAAAACGCTGCAATTTATGTTTGGAAGAAAAGTTTTGCATTTTGAAAGACATAAACAAAGATAATTTGCTCAATAAAAGGAGCGAAATTTTCGGCAAGTGTCGTCACAAAAAGCAATATATATATATATATATATATATATATATATATATATATATATATATATATATATATATGAAGATAAACTGTTGCAGTTTATGGAAAAACTTAATACGTTCTATCCTGGCTTGAAATTTACATACGAGTACTCGCAGACTAAAGTGAATTTTCTTGATGTTTCGGTGGGAATTGATGCTGGTAGATTTATTACAAGTCTTTTTTGTAAGCCAACTGATTGCCATCAATATCTACATTATGAGTCATCACACCCTGCGCACGTTAAAAGATCTATCGTATATAGTCAGGGTTTGCGCATCAAGAAAATTTGCTCGCGTGAAGAGGATTTTGAGAAACACTTACAAGAACTGTCTAGTTGGCTTAAAAATAGAGCATATCCAACATGGCTCATAGAAAGAGAATTTAAGAGGGTCAGGGAATACAATATTGAAGCGGAAAGTAATAATATACTTAGAGAAAAAAGTTGTAAGACAGGAGTGCCTTTAACTATAGCTTTCCATCCTTTGTTAAAGCACTTTGGTTTAGTAATTAAGAAAAATTTGCATATTTTGTACTTAGACACTGAAGCTCGTAAAGTATTTACCCCTGAACCATTTACGGCGTTTAGAACAAGCCGTAATTTAAGAAGTTACTTAGTTACAGCTAAGGTACCACCATTAGTAAGAGAGAAAGGATGTAAGAAATGTAATAAACTTTTATATCCTCCGTTATTCAACTTTTATAACATATAGTTACTCTGCTATATTATACATGTATACTTGCTCTCTGGCTTAGCGTCTCCTAATCTAATGTCTCGTGACCTAATCTTATATGTCAATCACTTCAGCTGTCCAATCAGCATTTGGATACAACATCCCTTCCTTAATTATAGTTATGAAAATATCAACCTTTAAAGTTTCTAAAATCTCTATTCTATGTAGTTCTTTACTTTGTAGTTCCGTTCTAAGACTTAGTGTCTTGGAATTACTATTACGGGTTTCATTACCGTGTTCTTTAAACTAAACTAAATGTCAACAGTCTGCATTTTAAACTTGACTAATTTAACCTACTTTTAGATAGTCTGGTTGTTTTCTATTTCTCGTTGATCTACGTAGAACAATTTCCGTTTCTGTAGTATTCTGGTTGGTTTCTGTTTGAGTTGCTTCGGTGTTTTCTTCGCGACTTTCCGTTTGTCTGTCATGCTTGCGATCACTCTGGATTTCTTCTTCAGGATCAGGAATTTCCTGGTATAACTTGACATGCGATGAGTTTCTGCGATGTTGTGTGCCATTCTTGTCTTTTAACACTATCTGCGTGCCGTTTATTTTGGTGATTACCATTGGAGCAGGATGAAACTTTGTCGTAAATTTGTTTCGATGTTTTTGAGTAACTAGTACTTTATTTCCGACTTCAAGATTTCTTGGACTTGCTTTTCGCTTCTTGTCGGTATATTTCTTCGATTTCTCTTTCTCCTCTTCATCTTTCATGCGAGTTTCAGTTTCATCGTTTGTCTGTTGTTCAAAACTAGGAAGTTTCGTCTTGACTTCTCGGTTCATTAGCAATGATGAAGGTGTTCTTCCGGTCATTCTATGAGGAGTATTGCGGTAGTGGAGTAGCATGATTGGAATGGTGGGTTTCCATGCTTTTCCTTCCGCCTGTGCGGTTAGGATGTGTTTCTCGAGAACTTGATTAAATCTCTCAACTTGCCCATTTGCTTGCGGCCAATATTCCGTCACCGTCTTATGTTCTATTCCCCAAGAAGTTAATGTATCCTTGAACTCGGTAGAAACAAAGTAGGATGCGTTGTCGGACTTTATTTCATCTGGAAATCCGTGAGTTGCAAATACCGATAATAACCAGTCGAGAATGTTTTTGGACGTGACTGATTTTAAGATTTTGACTTCTGGCCAGCGCGAATAATAGTCAGTAAGGACAACTACTTGTTCTCCAGTGGGAAATGGTCCACATACGTCTATGGCTAGCTTCGACCATGGTTTCTTAGGAAGCTTAGTTGGTTCCATTGGCTCTGGTCGCGGGCTCTTACTGACAAGTTGACATGGATGACAGCATCGAATTCGTTCTTCAACCTGCTTGTCCATCTCTGGCCACCAAAGCTTGGAGCGCAGGCGTTGTTTGCAGCGGACCATACCTGCATGATCCTCATGTGCAAGGCTAATTGCTTGTTGTCTCAGCTTGTTAGGAAGAACAATGCGATCACCCCGAAGTAAGATATCTTGATCTGTGATGCAGAGCTCATGAGCGATGAGCTTATATGCTTTCGGAAGTTTGTATACTTGATTATTTTGCAAGTTCTGTTTAATCTGCTGGAGTTTCGGATCTGCTAATGTTTCTCTTTGTATTTCTTCTAATTTCATGGCATTCGGTGTCTGTGCTTGTGTCATGTAATGAACATATCGGTCAGCGCAAGCCTCCATGTTGCTCCTCTTGCTTCCATCTTTTCCATCTTTCGGGAGTCGGGACAAAGAATCGGCCAGATTGGATAGGCCAGGTCGGTAGATAACGTGGAAGTCGTACTCTTGGAGTCGAAGTCTCCATCTTTCGAGTCTGGCTGATGTTGGTTTGCTTTGAAGCTTTGCCTTGTAGATATGCTCTAAAGGTCGGTGGTCTGTCTCCAATTCAAAACTACGTCCATATAGGTACATGTGAAAGTGTTCACATCCGAATACGATTGCTAATCCTTCTTTCTCTATGTGACCATACTTCTGTTCGACATCTGTTAGCGATCTGCTACCGTACGCGATTGGTCGATAATTGTCGTCGGCTTGTTTCTGGAGAAGTACGGCACCCAGTGCCCATGGCGATGCATCTACTACGACTTTAGTTTCCGCAGTAAGATTGTAATGAGCTAATACCGGTGAAGTGGTGATGGCATTCTTCAGTGACTGGAATGCTTTCTCGTGACTGTGATCCCAGTGAAACGTGACATTCTTCTTTGTGAGCTGTCGAAGTGGGAAGGTTAGGCTGCTGTAGTCGGGTATATATCTCGAACAATAATTGGTGAGGCCTAGGAAGGATCTGACTTCCGATGCTGTGGTAGGGTGTGGAGCATTGGTTATGGCTTCGACTTTGTTGCTATCTGGTCTGATCCCTTTCTCGGACACGATATGACCAAACACGTTTATCTGCGGTACTGCGAACGAACACTTTGGTAGTTTCAGTGTGATGCCATTGGTTCTCAGGATTGTGAGGAGCTGGTCTAGCCGCTTGAGGTGTGTTTCTCTGTCTTTGGACCATAGCCAAATGTTATCAGAGATGTTGGCACAATCTGGTACCTCTTTGATGAGCTCGTGGATAATCTCATGAAAGTGTTCTCCGGATGGTGATGCTCCTATTATCAGCCTGGTGAATCTATGCGGACGGATCTTCAGGGGTTGAAAATGCTGTAATATGACGGGATTCCTCTGCCAAGGTCAGTTGAAGATAACCTTGCGACAAGTCAACCTCTGTAAAGACTTTTGCTCCCTCCATCTTTTGAAGTATCTCGTTGACTGTAGGAATTTGTCTTACAAGTGCTGTGTTAGGTATACGCATGTCTAACACTAGTTGGAGGTCCCCACTCTTCTTTGGGATGGCTATCAACGGTGATAACCAAGGCGTTGCTCCCTCAACTTTCTCGATTATCCCTTCTTCTCTCATCTCCTGCAGCTTTTTGTTTACTTTGGTTTTCATGCTGTGTGGAATTTTCCGATTTGTTTGTGCGACCGGGGTTATTGTTGGGTCAATTTCGAGCTTCACTTCACGTCCCTTGAGGTTTCCCGTTCCTTCAAATAGCTTTGGATGTTTGTTGATAATGCGACGTACATCATGATCTTGTTGAACCGGGTTGAGGATGTTGATGTTGAGGATGATAAGTCCCAATGAGGAAGATGATTCATATCCAAGAATAC
>CACRXK020012498.1:0-15051 GCA_902702795.2 Paramuricea clavata
ATATTCGGTGACGAAACCAAATCTAAACGAAGAAAACTAGCAAATAAAACATAGCTCAAAAACACCTTTATAGCGCTGAACAAATATGACAATCAGAAAACGGTTTATTAACCTCGTTTTGCTCGGACTGTACGGGAAAGTATTTCCCTTCGGTTTATCCGCACAGACCTCGCTAGCTCCTTCGTCGTTCGGTCTGTACGAAAACCTCAGGGGCCGGTTGTATAAAAACGTAGTTAGCGCTAACTGCAGTTAAAAAGTAGTTAAAAAGCCTTAAAAAATAGTTAACTTTAATCACGTAGTTAAGCCGGTTGTATAAAAGTGTAGTTAGCCTTAACTGCAGTTAAAACGTAGTTAAAGTTAACTATGCTTTAGGGTATAGTTAACTGTCCAAAACGTAGTTAAAAATGGCGTTTGTATAGGAGTGAACAACATTTTTCAGTAAAACAATAATGAAAAGCAACGCTTACCTGAGATTTTCAATCGCTATCTTCCCTGTGAATGTTTCCTGACAATATAAACTCTTCAAACGCTATCACTTTGGTGTTTTTACGAAAACAGAACATATTTTTGCACGGGACGATTTCTCGAAGACGAAGTATGGTCCATTACACCAAGAAACACTGATATATAATTGCCAAACAGCTAGACCTTGGTTTAACGTAGACATCTCAAGGAAAAACTGCATTCTTTTATGATTTTTGTGGCGGTTTTTCCTTGTTTTCTTGTTTATTTTTCACTGTTTTCTAGTGTTTTGAATAAAATTCCCGCCTATTTGCAAAATACGAGTCCACAATCATGTTGAAAATGCGTGTCAGTGGTCGTTACTCGCTGCTTACTTTATGTAATTTTGGGTTTAAACGCCCCACGCAAGCCCCACGCACAGTTAACTACGTGATTAGTTAACTATCCGACTAACTACGTTTTGTGCAACGCAGTTAAGTCATGTAGTTAACTAATTACAGTTAAGGATTTAACTACAGTGATTAACGCTAACTACAGTTAGCACTAATTACGTTTTTATACAACCGGTCCCTTTCCCGTACAGACCTCGCTCTCGGTTAATAACCCTTTAGTATATACAGGGTGAGTAAAAAAAAACTGATACCTTCGCGGCTAATTTGAGTAACAAACCTTTGTTATTCAAATTAACCGCGAAGGTATCAGTTTTTTTTTACTCACCCTGTATTTCCCTCTTGAATTACGTTGTCAAAGTGACTGAAAAACAAAGCAGTAATGGCTACGGATAAGAAGGCGAGATATTGTCTCACTATTTTATTTTCGATTTTAAGTCCGTGTTTTACGGACTTCTTTTGTGTTTTCCACCTGTTAATTGTGTTTCTCTAGCTACCGATTACTGAACTTGGTATTTGTCGGTAAACTCAAAAGCGTCATATAACCGCGTATCTGTTTTGCCTCGTATTTAAATGTTTATAGCATGTAGTAGTTTCCATCGTAGCCTACTGTCCAGACATATTCAGCAAATTAAGGTCTTTACAACTGTATTTGCCCTTTATGTAAGGCCAGGCCTGATGTATACGTAAGGCTAAGTAAAAAAAATTCCCGGTTTCTCATCAGACGTTTTTTAAAATGCAAATGCGGCGGGCGGTTTTTATTTTTTATATTGTAAATAACCAGTTTTTTTTAACAACAGAACTTAAATTGTTTAATAAAAGCCACTATTTTACCATGTACATTTATTTAAAATATAGTATTTATAAAAAAAACATGAGGTTGGCGGCGATTTGCATAAAATATTACACTGCTGACCAACCACCGCTAAATATTTCATGTAATTGTTATTTATAAAAAAAAAAAGCAAATGCGGCGGCTATTTCCTAATGCCGCCAATTAATCCTGGCGAATGAAAACATAAGGGCCTGATACACTCAGGTTAATGCAGGTGCTGATAAGAAACCAGGAATTTTTTACTTGGCCTAATATGATTATGTTAACATTTACTTCTATACTATAGGATTATTCAGTCTTCAGAACTTTGAAGAACATTTCATTTTGTGTCCTTGCAATAAAATATTATTAAATGTTATCTTCAACCACGTACGCGATAAATTGGATCCTTTTAAAAAATATTAAAGTATAAAATGAAAGCACATTGTATGTATCCAGAATCTGCATGCACTAAAATGTTCATCACGCTTTGATGCGTATAACCTGAAAGAAATGAAGCCATATGTACTTGTACTTTTCAATATGGCTGGCTGGTTGCCATCGCAGCTGACATCTCAAGGTCGTTGGGGCTAATAAATATGCGCAATAAAAACAATTCCACTTTTCATCAAAATCCTCAATTCACGTTATATAGTACCTAACTTTCCAAAGATATTTAACTGCGTTTTCATCTTGGTCACTTCGGAAAAAAAACTGCCTCGCTCATTCTCTCTCTACATATTATTATGCAACAAATGTGCATGTCTGCTCGTTCTTCAGAAAATTGATAAGTGTAATGGACAACTTGCATGTTAGACTAAATTTTAAGCTAAGTAGAGAGAAGGGAATAAAACACAACAGTTAAAAAGAAAATAATGAAATTAGTAAGATTGCAAAATTTGGTTGCGAAATGTTGTAAAATGCAGAAAATATAGCCTTGCGAAATTTGCATATTTTCAGTATATTTGTATTACGTGCGGAAATTGTTACCATTTTCGGCTCAAAGATCGATGGTAACAATTTCCGCACGTAATACAAACATACTGAAAATATGCAAACTTCGCAAGGCTATATTTTCTGTATTTTACAACATTTCGTAACCAAATTTTGCAATTTTCCCCGAGCCGGCGGCGCGAAGCGCCGTGCGAGGGTACTAATTCCCCCCGGCTATTTACACCCGGGGAAACGAAAGCATTAGCGGAGTCTAAAGTTCATCAATGAGCGCGGGCGTCGGTCACCAACGATGGGTGGTCATCCTCACTGATCTCAAAAATATGGCGGACTGTCATGAATAACGGACACTGATTGGTCCAATTTAAAGTTTGCATTGTAACGACTGCATGACGACAGCGAAATAGCAAACATTTCTTGATTTGATGAGTTGATGATTGATAAATTTCTTGCAAATATTCTTCATTTTTGCTCGTATTTCTGCAAGATTTTGTAAATTTCAAGAAAGAAAGGGCGAAAGAATCAGCTAAAAGAAGGGAGCCGACGTTAACGAAGGTAAGTTTGTTTTAAATATTGATCTTATAATGGCTTTAAAACCCGATGGCCTTTGCGTATATGAAACAACTAAACAAGACAGCATATATAATTTCAGTGTATCTTTAATATTGATTCCCTTTTTTATTATATTGAATTTTTTAAATAAAAAACAAAGCAAAGTTATTTGCAAGCGAGAATTTGAAATCATTTTATTGCAAACTCAAAGTTTATCGATAAAGCCATTTAATAGTTAAAGGCAGTTTAGTTTTATAAAGAACACTTTAAAACGTTTTGTGAATTGTTTGTGGTTGAATTTTACCTTAAATTGAAGCTTGTATTAAGATATATGTGTTAGGTATGTAATTATACGTGGGAAATTGATAATTTTGTAATTAAAAGTGATATTTATAGGCGATTTTCATTTGTAAGAATATTCTTAAAAAATTATCGTGTTACCATGACAACTACTTTAGATACTTCATGTTCGGAAAATACAACGGTTTTGTCAGCAAGGCGAGGGTTTCTGCATGCGTGTATTTTCTAGTTATAAATGTAATGGCACTAAAAGGGAAGCTGGTCGCGCGGGGGCGGCATGTTTTTCATGTTTTTTTAAAAAATAGTTTTTTAAAAAGTTTTAAAAGAGTTTTGAAAGCAAAAAAAGTTTAAAAAGTTAGATTTTTAAAAAAGTTAAAAAAATTTAAAAAGTTAAAAAAATGAGGGTTAGGGGTTAGTGGTTAGGGGTTAGGGTTAGGGGTTAGTGGTTAGGGTTGGGGTTGGGGTTAGGGTTAGTGTTAGGTGCTGCGAATTTATTATTATGATAAATTTAAAATTTGCCTCGAATTTATCATAATGAAAAATTTGGACGTGTTTAAGAATTTACACATATAGTAAATTCAAGGGTGGAGCTCATGCTGGAATATTAGGGTTTACAGTAAATTATGCGTTTTATTGTTGCTAGGCCATTCATCTTCACATTTCTCGTGCAACGACTCAGCACTAGCAGACCATATTTTAAACATCATGAGTATAAAGTCATCTAGCTACGTGTTTTACGTATAAAGATGGCGAAAATTTATTTAGTCCCCAAACATCTTTTCTGCCCACTCCCTTCTAATAGTCCCCGCAGTGAAGAACTACTGGAAAAAACAAGCCCCATGCAATGTAAACGACAAGATGCATATGTTTAAAAACAGAGCAATTTGGTTCCCAGAAGAAATTGTATATTTCCCACGATTGTCTAGCATTAATTCAAAGTCTATTTGAAGAATAGTTGAGCCTATACGTATAATGCGCGATGTAAGCGCTTGTTAAACCATTTAGCTATATTAATGTTTATCTCGCTACCATGCATGTACTCAATGAGTTAAAACCGCGACTCTAATGAGACACAAAGCATTTACAGAGAAAGCTATACATGTTTCTCATAGTTGTTCGACATTAATTCAAAGCTAATTTTGAAGGAGATTGAGATTTGTCAGTTTTGTGCATGGGAAATCAAAAGGGATTATTGACGTTATTCAAACTTTCGAATAGAGACCTCTAAGTGGCGCTAACCGCAAACTTCAAATCGTACTCGGAGATGATCACGTCTCAATTGAATTTGGATAAAGAAACCGGAATCCTGTCAAAAACCTACTCATTACGCATTCTGCGTTCGGCGACTGTTGGCTTGTGCAAATATATCTTACGAATATTTCATTATCTTTTCTGGAAAATTGGATATACAGTCGAACCCCAATATTAATGGACACCTCTCTTAAGCGGTAATTAGGGACACATACCTCAAGTCCCAATGATTTCTTTAATTTAATAAAATGCTGTTCTCATTTCCCCTATTCAGCGGACAACTCTATTAAGCGGAAGCGTACACTGAACTTGAGGTCCCAATGAGCCGAATAACCTATACTTGAGCGGACAAACGTAACCGATGAATGTATAAATTTGCTAATTATATTTTCATAACAAAAATCAATTTGAAGAAAATTCAATAGAGATCATTTTTGTTATTAATGTTTTGCAGTATCAATGTATAAACGCTAATAACTTGAACTAATCTCCTAAAACAAACTTTTCTTTCTTTAATTTGTCTTTCAGGCAATTGCAAGAAAAACTGTCTCCTCGAAACTTGAACTCATATGGAAGTTCCACACCATAACAAGCCCTCCGTTGACACGTTTACCTTTGATCACTACGGCATGTTGTAAAACACGGACTGGGCTGGACTGGGAAAACGCGGACTGTGGCCGTGTTTACAAATCGCGGACTGAAATTTGTAAAATAGGTACGCGACGCGTACATGTCTCTGCGAAAAAACTTGATTCACATTTTCATCACTTATTATAATAAATATAATAGCAAGTAAGATTTTAAAGTCAAACATAGTACAAATCTAACAAGGCTGTAGACAGCACAGCTTGCTGTCTGTCCGAGAAAATTTAACTAATTTTATGTGATTATGATTGTAACTCGGATAATTATGCAATCAAAAAATAAAAATTTCATGAAAACAATATTCGCAGTGTCTATTTAGTAAACTGTCACTTGTCAATCCATACTTGTCAATCCATACCCATTTTGAAAACTTTATTGTAAATATCATATGAAGCAAAAGTTCTGTCACTTGTTGTTTACACTTGCCAACATTAACTGTTGAGTAACATACACAAACTATGCCAGGAACATGCATTAATACTGTAGCAAAGAGTCCATGATATATCGAAGACCACTGAATAGTAGAGAATGTTTTAAAGGTCATGAATAAAGTATATAATTAAATTCCAATCCTGTGCACAGTTAATGATATACCACACTGTTCGGTTTAACACAGCATATCCACACAAAAACAATTTGTGTTGTGGGAGAATATCGGTTTGAGTAGAAGATATCACAAGTTCAATTTTGTACATATTGTGTGCCATTGATCTGACCATCCACATAATATATTATTATTGTAGCTGTTAGTTATTACTGCTATTTGCAATCTACCATTAGGTGTGCGATTTTTTTCATGTTTGTTTACGTTTCAAACGTTCAGATTCAGTTGACCAGAAAACGTTAACGTTTTGAGCAAGCCAATCAACGTTTGGCGGTGTGTTCAATGAAACTTTGCTATTTAAAGATTGTGGCAAACGTTGATTGGTTTGCTCAAAACGTTAACATTTTCCGGTCAAAACCTGAACGTTTAAAACGTAAACAAACATGAAAAATATTGTATGCCTAATGGTAGCTTGCAAACAGCAGTATCCATACCATTGATACTTATGGTAAGATTGTCTTGCAAGTGGGTTGTCCTGACAAAATTATCAAGCCAATATCCAGTACATTTATTCATCATTCTTGCATTAATCTCTAGACAAAAACATTTATGTTAGAAAGCAAAATAACAATGTAATATTAAAGGAGGGAGGGTGGGGATTCTTTTATTAGCATTTGAAAACGTTTGTAAAAATTTCTGTTTAATTATAAACTCTATTGAATGTGTAAAACCAAAATGTATAAGTATTGTAAACTGATAACATCTGTAACCTCCAACACTACATTTGACGACAGCTTAGTTGGACTGTTGTTTTGAACAGAGTTTATACAGAAATACACGACCAGGATTTAATTCAATATCTCCCGAGACCATTAGTTTCTTTTGGTATTGTTCATTGACAATAAGCTACAATATTGCCTGCTATGTTTTGATTGTTTAAAATATTACAGAAGTCACAGAAGGATTGTTTTACTGTATAAATCTTTTTGTGAACTATGTTGACAAATGACTTAAAATATCCTCGAAAATATCCAATATTTTATACAGTGTAAATGTGTAATATATTAATAAAAAAAATTCCAGAGTGCATTTCATCATTTCATGTACACTCTACACGATACGGCAATATTAACTATAGGTAGTATAGACGTATAGTAATTTGTCGAACTCATGTATTAAATATGTGGGATATATATTTGCACAAATTTGGTATTTAAATCTATAATATATGGTATTTGACTACTTACCAGATGAGGATAAGATTCCATGTTGAAAATAACTTCGGAATAATATCGCAAGTAGAGAAAACAAGACAGCAAATTCAAGATAAATTGATAAAAATATCATGATATTTTTGAAAGAATAACACGACTACACGAGGCTAAAGTATGCCTGTTCGCAGGTTAGATGTGGGCACGATGTAAACAATTGATGTACACTGATCGGTGATTGGCTTAAATTTGCATAAATTGGCTGAATTATATAAGCCCATCGCTGAATGGCTATGTGTTAACATACGGTACGGTTAACAGTACGTTTGCGATAGCAATATATCTGCTTCGCAGATACAAAAATGCGGACTGAGTCCATGTTTTACAAAACGCGAACTCAGAATACAGTCGCTTGCAACTCGGTCGCTGATAAAACATTGTGTATTTTCATCAGGGACGCCCCGCTTGGCATGGGGCAATTTGCCCTGGGCCCCCAGTTAAAGGGGGCACCAAAATGTGCAAAAGGGGCGCCCAAAAAGTGTCATTAAAAAAATTATTTGGAATTTTTTTTTATATAAGTAATAGTATGAGAAAAATTCTTAACATTTGTCCCATTAGGAAGGAAAAATCCTCCCGTATACCATTTAGGTTCAAAATAAAAAACAAATCATTTGAAAGTCACGCGCAATTTTCGAGACTGAGAAAACTTCTCGTGGACACATGACAGGGGGGTGTGTGAATATTTTCACGAATGTGTTCGCCACCACAGAAACATAACTGAATATATTGTATTTATTGTATTTTTATGATTTATAATAAAAACAATAAATATTTGCGTAGTTTTGTCATAAATCATAAAAATACAATAAATACAATATATTTAGTTATGTTTCTGTGGTGGCGAACATATTCGTGAAAATATTCAACCCCCCCCCTGTCATGTGTCCACGAGAAGTTTTCACGAAGATTGCGCGTGACTTTCAAATGATTCGTTTTTTATTTTGAACCTAAATGGTATACGGGAGGATTTTTCCTTCCTAATGGGACATATGTTGCCAATTTTTCGATTGGGCCTATTCTACAATGAAGTGCTCTTGGATACTGTAATCTAAATACATATACATAGAAGACGAAGAAGTGGCATTTATCGGGCAGAGAAGCGACGAGCCATTAAATTGGCAACCTCGTTCCCAGGGTCTCTCCTTCTATCATCTGGGAGAGACCCTGGCTGCGGCTGGTCACGTGCCTCCCAGATTCTGGGAGGTAAATTTAATTGTAACTGTGAGAGGGGTGGGAAAGGAGCGTGTTTGTAGCGTTTTAAAATTGCAACTTTGGGTGATCAAATTTACTGTAAATTTGCAACAAGAAATCGTAAAGAGAACTCTTAAATTAATATTTATATCGTGACGTTCTACTCTATAATCTGGTGTCGAGTTACAATTCAAGCAAGTTGGATCAGATTTCTATAGACTTGCCAAAGAAAGCACGCTTGCGGCGGCTTGCCGCTTGTGCAGCGTGGCAATATTAAACCTACAAGAAAACATGTATCTCCAGACCGAACAGTGTGGTTGTTATTTATTAGTATTAAAGTCTATCCTGATACTCGGACGAAAAGAATTTATTTATTGATGAGATGTGGAATTGCAACGAAATAGCGAGATCTTTTGATTACCGAAATATCGCCAACTGTATCCAGATTGTTGATCTATATAAAGGCCTTATCAAAAAAACTTAAAGCCCGTCAAAACACTATAAAATTGGCCCTTGGCATTAAAGGCTGAAACCAACGATCATGGTATATGTCAAAGTATAGCTGTCTGTTGAAAATCTACGGTATTAAAATCATACACCAAAGATAAGTCAAACGACAAATTATATGTCGCTATATTACTACATGTCTTTCAATGAGCACTGTTTAGTAGTGTTCACCACCTTTATAAATTTTGTAAACAGCTTTCGTTTTGACATGAATAAGCTTTAATTTTTTGCTGTATATGCATTCTTAATAATACAAGTGAGATTTAAATTTTTGCGGTGTGAAATAGAATCGTCTATATCATATCCAGGATTGCTTGTGTGTAAACGCATTATTCAGTATATGACACTATCAAATAAATATAAGTAGTAAATGATTAATGAATTAGAGATAAACAGGTGATTCACAATGAAAACTTTAAAAATGTTAGTAGAAGCAGGCTAGAAAACTCGAAAATTTATGTCTATTCGTATGATGCCAATGACGGTCTGTGCGCATCTGACACTGTAAATTTGTGATATAGATTATTTATTTATTTATTTATTTATTTATTTAGCTTCGCCTATAATTACACAATCAAACAACACGTACACACAACCATTTCTGTCCAACCCGAAAACGAGCAAACTTCAGCGCCCCTGTCTATGTTTCAACATGATAGTAAAACAAAAACATACACCCTTGACCGCTAACCTAGGACGGTTTAATTTTACAATTATATTCATTTTAGAATAGCTTGATTTTTATGAGCCCAACATGACTTGGCATAGAAATATTTATAATATCATGATTGCGGGCCTTCGGCCCTCGGGAATTTTACTAAATGACCTTCATCGAGCGGCGCCCAAGGGAATTATACTAAACGACCCACATCGGGCGGGACGTTTTAATAGCTAATTCGCTTCTTTTTATGCTATTACTTATAATAGTATGTTAACACAATATAATGATTAATAGAGACCAAAAAAGGCTAAAGTCTTACTATAATTACCGAATACGAATTATGTACTAAATCCAGATAAACCAATGACTGAAATTTGCTCTGTAGGCTACTTATAGACATTTCTCTGTCCGGCTATTATCAAATGTTTACATTTGCTAATATTGGGTCAGTCCTAGACAATACTGTTTCTTTTAAAAATCTTATAAACAAGACGCGTAGTAACAAGTGAATCGGTACAAAGCGTATGTTGGTTTACAAGAAAGGACGAATGTAATCATTTATGGTGTATTTTAAAAACATTACATATTACTGTAAAAGGTTTGTTACAACCGCGCTTGATTGTGAACTTAGAGAGCATGCATTGAATAGCAACACGAGAGAGCACGTACTGCGAGTAACGATTTGCTTTGTTTCTTGACTTGACTGTTAGTAAGAATGTAAGAATGTTCTTGTAAATTCAAAGCAAAGAAAATAAACAAAAATTAGCAAGTATTTTGAACGTAATAATTCGCAAAATTTATGTTTTTAACGAATATTCCACTGGAAGCATGTTGATGTAATTTGATACTTCGCCCACACCCCCTCAGGCGCTAAATTTTTGATGAGGCACGTGACCAGCCGCAGCCAGGGTCTTTCCCAAAGAAAGATCCTGGGTACGAGGTTGTTAAATTGGCGGCAATTTGACGAAATATCGAAGGACACAATATCGAAGATAAAATAAACTGCACTGTTTCAAAACTTGATGAAACTTGGTTGAAATTTTCTTTAGCCATTTATCATTATTTAAAAGTACAACAACTGGATGATATTTACGAGACTTGGCGATGATAAGCAAAAAAGACGGCAAAATATGGCTGAAATTGTCTTTTCGTGGGGGTAAGTGAAATAAAATGTATTATATTTATAGAAAACAATGACAACCTTATGAAATATACAATAATTATATTAAATTAAGCCTAGTTTTTCATCCAATGATACTTTTTTCAGGAAATAAGAAAATTTAATTTCTGCCAGGTATAGAAGCTTCTTTTATGCATAATTAGCAGTTGACCTGGTGTGGGACATGGTCATTTTCTCGTAAAATATTATACTTAGACAAATTTTTCCTTGCAATAACCTCCCCTAAATTAAAGCAGCCCTTCTAAACTCTATATAAGCAGCACTTCAGAAAGGCTGTTGCTTTTCGGAAGTTAGAGCTATGTCGGCACTGCCGTTTCAGGGCGGGGTCATTTTCAGGACTTTCGTCCCGGATTCAGGTTTTGGCACATATGCCATGTTGACCGCGATGGTCATTTTACCCTAAAACAGTTGAGATTACCTGTGGTAAATGAAACGCATACAAACTCCTAGTCTCCTATACATGTTCTAGACTATTGGTAGAGCGTCAGCCCGGTTCGCTGGATATGCGAGTGCCGCTCGAGTTAACTTTATGTTGGCAACGCAGTGCAAGGGAGCACGACAGAAATATTTGTGTAAATTTTACTAACCTTTTAATTACATGTAAATGTTTTCAATTTTCATCGGGCGCCATTTTGAATGTTGAAAGCGGTATATATTATTAGCTTATCGCAGGCGCAATAATTTATGTCCATCTTTGACAATAATTTATGTTACACGATGATACTCCGAAGGGCGACCGAGAAAGATCCGAAATTTAAAATAAGGCGGAGAAATGATAAAAAATAAAGAGGGGAGTGAAACGGCCGAACTATTATCCACTGATGCTGGTTGACTGTTGCTAGGAACATTTGATGTTGCTAGGAACAAACCGGAAACAAAATGAGACATACTATTACGGGAACCACCGAGTATTTTAATATAATATAATGTAGAACAACAAATATAATATAATATACTGTAGAAAATAATTTTTTTTTATTATTTTCGGATTTACCGTTGATTTATATTCGATCTACTATAATTAGTTCAAGCGAGTCACATTAGAATATATTATTAAAATTGGGGACAATGGCGAGAGTTTGTATATCAGATAAACATCGGCTGCTCGTGTTTTAACGTGCTTAAAAGACGACCCATCATATGAGGTCATTAACGAAGTAATTTTAAAAATAAACATTGTCTAAGCCGAGAAAATCGAAGCTGAAGTTTATGTAAATGAGGACAATTGACAAATCTATTATCCGATCGATTTACATACATTGATTAAACATTCATTTCTTTTGAATTTCCTTCATGAATTATTAATACTGTATTTTGTTTCTCTGCTGTCGAAAATTCACTGCTGGCGAGCAACAATGCAAATCAATACAAGTTTTGATATATTTCAGATTCGACAGTTCTTGGTCAACGAGCATGGCCAGATAACGAAATTGGATATACGCATTGTCATTGGCCAATACCCCATCACGTGTTCGGCCGTTTCACTCCCCTCTTTATTTTTTATCATTTCTGCGCCTTATTTTAAATTTCGGATCTTTCTCGGTCGCCCTTCGGAGTATCATCGTGTAACATAAATTAATGTCAAAGATGAACATAAATTATTGCGCCTGCGATAAGCTAATAATATATACCGCTTTCAACATTCAAAATGGCGCCCGATGAAAATTGAAAACATTTAATGTAATTAAAAGGTTAGTAAAATTTACACAAATATTTCTGGCGTGCTCCCTAGCGCGCAGTGTTGGGTTTTGCTCATGAATATATTGTATCATGTTTTCCTGATGATTGCAAGCCACCATGCACGATCACGATCAAGAAAGTTCACACACACTGATTCTACAATCAAAGCACTGTGTGTATCTATCGACTTTTATTTCAATTTACCTTCTGAATCAATCTAGAACAATCTGAACAGGGGAGTTCAAGATTTTCCCGCCATTTTGAAGAGGGCGCAAACGCATCAGATATTTTAGATTTAAACAAAACGGATTTAAAGATCAGATTTTTAAACGAGCCTGCTCAAATTCAACAAGAATCTGTAATAGGCTGACAGCGAAGGGCGCTTAAATACCTGACACCCCCCTCCACGAGGCAGCATCTGAAATACCTAATTAACACAGAGGACTTTACGAGTTCTATATTTTTTCCATTAACAAGGTAAGATAAGTCGAATTAAGAAAGTTTTGATAAATTTGGTTGCGATCGAATTATGCAGGTATCAGCGGCTTTCCCGGGGGGTCGACCCCCGGGTCACCCCGGGGATTTGTCAAAACAGCCTTGACAAAAGGACACTAATGCCCGTGGGTTGGGGCAAAATTTTGTCACAAATGCCCCTACCTCCGGGGCGAAATTTGGAAAACAATAATTTAAAATATTTATTTAATAACAAATGGTTATTTACAAAGAAATTTGTAGTAAGTTAATATACTTATTAACATAATTTTGGGCATCTCGTTCAATAAACAATGAAGCGTAGGCCGTAAAGAAGATATTTTTGAACTAAAAATTCATACACAATTTTATATCGGGACATTTGTTATTAATACGTTTGCTATTTTAACCTATTTAATAAATCAGTATCCGATACAAAACGTTTAAAAAGTTTGTGTCCTTTATAGTTTCAAACAATTATTCTGGTGTTTCCAACTTTTATTGAGGATAGATGGCTAATTATTCATTTATAAATAAAAGGATTAAATTACATTCACCTACCATCGATTGCTACTAAGCGGAAACACGTCATGAGAAAACGCCTGCCTCGTACCCAGGCGGTATGTTGTTCTATTGCTCGCGTGGCCTTTGCGTGGGACGCGTGCCTGCCACGTGTACAAACCAAAGCGCCTGGGTACGAGGCAGAGAAAACGCGATCTATAAATTGGACATAGCTTGCGTAGCCAGCGGTTTGCATCGCCTCCCTAATTTTCGTTGCCCGCGCCTCAACCCCAAGGAAAACTGCCGGCTACGCTGAATTGGACATGAAACATAACATGTTTGGACTTCAAACTTTACATGATTTTGCTGGAAACATTTGACGATTTACAATTATTTTTTCCGCGAAAACGTAACAAAGTTAGTACAAACATTGCAAACCGCATTACTGAATTTGTCCACTATAAACACAAAATATAAGGCCTGTTTCATACGTCGAATTTAATTCAGACGAATTTAATCACGGATTTAGTGTTTGCAAGCTAATCCCCGCCCAATATGAATGTGTTTCTAAATTTGAAATATTGACAGTTGACTGTGAGTGTCAATATTTCAAATCCAAATTTCAAGTCCAAACAAATCATGTTTGACAGCCAATTGGACGCGTTTTCTCATGACATGTTTCTGCTTTATAGTTGCAATCAACGGTATATTGTTCATGTGCTTCGAAATGCTTCGAATTTGCTTCGAACGTTCGAAGCGTCTTCAAAAATCATAATTAAGAATTGCAGCAGTCCATATGCAAATCCCGGGCGTTTGCCCCCGGGGTTAATTTTCAAAATACAAATGTAGGCTAAACCCCGGGTCTCCGGGGCGTGATTTTAAAACAAATTCCGTGCCATGCCCGTGGGTTGCCCGTGAGTTGCCCGGGGGTCGACCCCCCGGGAAAGCCGCTGATACCTGCATTAGTGCGAGTTTAGGTCTGAGAGCTGCAGCCCCTGGAATTAGTATAAGATTTGTACTAGAAAATACATGCATGCAGAAACCTTCGCCTTGCTTACAAAACCATTGTATTTTCCGAACATGAAGTATCTAAAGTAGTTGTCATGGTAACACGATAATTCAATATTCTTACAAATGAAAAATCGCCTGAAAATAGCACTTTTAACTACAGAATTATTTATTTCCCAACATATATATGTTAGATTTAACAAATATAAAACATTTTCCGTGTTGATATACAGTTATATCAACATGAGTGGAATTGGGAAAACGAGAAATTGTGTGGAAACACGACGCCCGAAGGGCGGAGTGTTTTCATACAATTTCGAGTTTTCCCAACTTCCACGAGTGTTGATATAACTATATATCAATACGGAAAAAATGTTTTATATTTTTTTTATAATATAGCAATGTCAAAAGCCCGAAGGATAAGAAACATTTCCATCTTTACAAGCAGCGGAAAATTTCCCGTGTTGACATTGAGTTATATCAACACGGCTCTTAGCCAATCAGCGTTCAGAATTTACAAATGCTATATTATAAATGTTATTATACGTAATATAAGCCTCAATTTAAGGTAAAATTCAACCACAAACGCTTCGCAAAACGTTTTAAAGTCACTAGTGTTCTTTATATTAAAACTAATCTGCCTTTTAAAATGGCTTTATCGATAAACTTTGAG
>CACRXK020012499.1:0-15050 GCA_902702795.2 Paramuricea clavata
TTGAATGACAATAACAAATTTTAAAAACTAGAAGTTACTATCGCAAGGAAAGTGCTGCCTCACCCCCAAGGGATCAAAGGCAGCATGCACAATTTGCTGAATAAGGGGCTGTTTATATGGTCCCGCTTTGCCAGGACAAGCTACGAGGCGGATGAATTCGATGTATTGAAAGAAGTCATGGTGAACGATTCAACAAAAACTTCATTATTTTCTAGAGATAGTTTTAGTTAACTGAAAACGAAAGTATATTTTGTGTTCAATATATAGACCACAGTAAGACGTTTTTAATCCTATTAACTACCTGAAGTCTGAAGATGGAGTAAATCTCCGAAACGTCGTTTGTTAATGTAATAAACACATTTAAAAAAAGTCTTACTGTGGTCTTTATATTGAACACAAAATATACTATTAGCATGAGGCTCAGGGAAAGTTCATTCCTAAACATTTTGTAAACGAAAGGTTTTTTCAAGCACCAATAAAAATCTTCTTGAACACAAGATCTTCTCTACAACATTTGAGTTCGGTTAACCAGCATTTAAACTTTTGTTTAGCCCAGTGACTTATTTCAATACAACAAAAACATCCCACCTTCCATTATGTAAACAGCCCCTAAGGCGTTCAGGGGGCAGGAATTCTAATTTTTTGGCATGGGCGGTTTTGCATGAATACCTTCAATGCTTATAACTTCTTGCTTTTGTATGTATAATTATAATGCTGTCAGTGGTGAAAATAGTCATAGCAACAGGTCATGCTATGCAAGTTTTTAATGATTTGCTTCATTCAAATAGATGCATGTTTATCAGCATAGGCATAGCATGACCAGTTGCCATGACTAGCTCGCCACTAACCAGAGATCAGGCTCTATTTTACAAATATAGCCTGACACAAACATTAATGTGATAGCTTTCCACCCACAGCAAAGTTTATATTTAGTATCCAATCAAAATGTCGCAAGAGAAATTTAAATTTCACACAACGACAACAATCTAATTATAGTTGTGCTCACTATAAAATATATCATCAACAATAGTATAAATATCTAATTAGCACCAACCAATCAAATGACAGATTAAAAAATCTTTTGTCTCATAGACCAATCAGATTTACAACCGAATATGGCTGTAAGGCATGTTAAGGTTTGTATCCAGAGGAGGGTGGAAGCTCTTCCCAGCATGCATTGCAACTCATTAATATTCACAATCATGATTTTTTACAATGTTAGTTGGAAAAGTTGTGGATATTTATTTCGATATTTCGCCACGAAAAGTTCGTATTTTTGAAGGTAAGTTTTTATAATTGTTTCAAATATGAGTCAAATTAACGATTTTTGCTTTATTTGGTGTTTTAACAACGTTTAGTTATATGTTAATCGCAATTTGTATTGACCTGTTTTCCGGGTCAATGCACAAGTGTCAAAAGTGACTTTCAAAACCGCTGGGGACAATTGGGTTTATAAATGAGTAAATTAAATAAAAGACACGCCATCGTATTCAGGAAGAGTTGTTCTTTCTATGAGAAGTTTAAAAAATGAATTGTCCCCATCAAACTGACGAGTAATCGCGGTTTGAAAATGGGGCATTTTCAGTATACTATGTCGCCCATCGCGGGAATAGTCGAATTATGGCGCGAGGAAAATTACTGTACGAGTCGTTATTATTTTTGTTTTATTTCGAAGCATGGGCATATATGTCGATCGTTCTTGAGTTTAACTGCTGCATTTAAGTTAAATACACTGTATTTTACCATTATTTTTATAGAATTCGAATATATTTTGTGAAAATGGAATCTGATGATGGCAATGTTGTTTATATTGTTGATCCTAAGTATGGGAAAAGTTGAACTTATGAATTTAATGCTGTTTTAGAACTGTTATTGAGCAAACTGTTCCTACATCCTGCTTTGGCAAATGGTATAACATCTAATCCAGCCAAGTTGTGCTCATGATCCATTCAACTGATTCAAGCAATGAAACTATTGAACCAGAATAATAAGAGCAACCTGTTATATAAATTTCCCCATACCAGCCTTTTAATAGATACATATTTTAGTAGACATTTTACATGTAAATATTGGTGTATTGGTGACATGAAAATGTTGCAATGAATCTTAAGTATTTACTTTATATATTGTAACTTTGAATAAAGCATTTTATTAACATCAATTATGTATGACCACTGCATTTGTATGACCACCAAATATCAGGGGTGGATTTACTGGGGTGTGTGCACCCCCCACCTAGCCCTGGCCAGAGGGTATGCAGGGGGGGGGGGGTGTATTTTCATGATAAAGCAAAAAATATTAGAGACAAAATGAGTAATTTGAGTAATAACATGATGATAAGTAAACTGTTTGTTAACAACAATTACAATACAGTAGTCAAGCAAGACTTTGCTGACTTTGCTGTAGTCAAGTAAGTTGATGGGTGGGTGGGTGGTGCACCTGACTGACACAACTCGGCACCAGAGCTGGCAGAGCACCCTCCCTACCACATCATACTGGATCCATCTTTAGATCAGTGATCCATCTGTGCTAAATATACAACAGTTAAAACAGTTAAAGAACACATGCGCAAGGTGGACTATAAGATAAAGTAGGGATTTGATGACTGCAGTAAACAAACACAGCAAATTGAGTTGGAAAACATTTATTTATTTGAAAAAGGAATGGAATAATAAAATAATAACAGTGTTTTAATAGGAATAAATTTATATGAAAATCTCAGCTAAAAATGTCTTGCTCATGTTCTACTTTAAATTTCAACTTGAGATTTTTTGATCATCTATACATGATTATCACAAGTTGCATGGTATCTTTGTTCTTGCCAGGAACCAGCTACAACAAACTTCTCAGGATACAAAGTGTCCTCCACAATCCTTGTCTTAATTCTCAGGATACAATGTGTCTCCTCCACAATCCTTGTCCTTCAGAATCCTTGTCTCCATCATTCTCCTAATCAGAGCTTGAATCATTCATGTATTTAGCAACACCAGTAGCCTGTTACACACCCAACAATTGGGTCAACTGCTGAATTTCATCAATCTTGTCCATGTCTGCAACTCCACCTTCTGCACCAATACTTTCAACATCACCAGGCATCTCTTCACCATGAATTTTAACCAGACACATAGGATTTAATGGCTGTTTAATGCAATTGCATAACAATGGCTCATCTAAATTCACCAGTGGTGGGTCATTCAGTATATCCTCTAAAATATCCAGCTTGGGTGGTCAGATTGTTACAGAAGTTGGTGATGGAATAATGTTAAACTCCCACAACAGAACACAACATAAGTACTACAGGTAAAAAAGATTTGATGCATTTATACAGGGATGTTGGAACAATAAAAAGGCAAGGGCACCTTTATAATTATGTGTTGACTTGCCAATGAAAACCTGATTGTGCATGTTCCATTGACGATAGCTGTTCTGTGTTCTGGAAATAAAGTCTACTCAAGGAACTATATTAAACTGCACAAACACACTTAATCAGGTCACATTCAAGTTCACACCTCATGACTGCCCAAAACTGGAGATTTAGCAGGCAGAATTTCTGTAACACAAAGTTCACTTCTGCCCCCCTTGCCTTGTAGTCTCGTATGATTTCTGAGTATAAATGGCCCATTTTCCCACCAATTAAATCATAAAATAATCGTACCTTAAGGTCACAACTAGAATAGATTTCTATCAATGAAGGACAATCGCATTCGGCGAACATATAATAAGTCAACTTTTACGCCAAAGCCCAAATGTTCTCGTTTAATATCCATAAAACTAGAAGTTCGACATCCCTTCACGAAGCAGCTCCAGTCGCTCTTTCGACACACAATGTACATAAAGATTGTCACGTCCATCCAAATCAGTAGCTTTGTTGCCACGAACAGTACGAAAATTCGCCATGATTTACAATTTTCAATTTGTACTTTTGAATACCGCTCCTTGCAAATTGAGTAGTGAACACAACGAGAGCTAGTCGAACAATGACGGCCAGTGCTCTCACTTTTAAGGAATTATCCTTAAAAATAGGAATTTTGAAGAGTTTTAAGGATTTTTTTAAGGAATTTAGGTTTTTGAGGATTTTTTTAAGGAATTTCCGAAACATTTTATCCTGGACGGAGAATAACCACGCCACGCAAATGAGATTTAAACTTGAAACACACTATATGCACATAATTACATATATTCGCATGTTCTCTATGTCGTATAAAATCTACATATGGCTGTCTTTCCATTAAAATTCTCAAAAGTTAAATGTCAGTGTATGCTGTTTCTTTTGAAATCTACAGATTTTCTAAGTTCTCAGGGCCGTAGCGACCGGGGGAGGGAGGGTGCAACACCCCTAATATTGCTCATGAACAATTTCAGGTAGATTTCCTGTAGATTTTAGTAGATTTCACTGTAGAAAGTGAACTCTATAATCTGAATTAGAGTTAACAATCAAACAAACTAAAGACGTTGAGACTTGTTGTGGCAGGGGACAATTACAAAATACCCTTTCTGACGATCTGGAGACTCCAAATTTCCAAAATTTTCTCAATTTCCCACTAAACTGAAAGTAGCAATACTTATCTTCATTGTTAGGCAATACTAGTAAAATATTGGGTAGGAAAGACTCTAAAAATGCCATTTCCGACGGTCTAGAGACTTCAAATTTTCAAAAAATACGGTTTTAAAAAACGTTCAGTCTGAAAAATTCAGGTAAATCAGGTGAAAAAAAACACTTTTTGCAACTATGTGATCAGGCCTTGTAGTAATTTTACCAATTTAAGGAATTTTAAGGAAATCTGAGGAATTTTCGAGCTTTTTCTAAGGAATTCGAAAATTTGATTGTGAGAGCACTGATGACGGCGCGTCCCGGGAAATCGATAATATGAATGAGTTACAATGCATGCCGGGAAGGGCTTCCAACCTCCTCTGGGTCATGTGAGTACTTCCGTATTAACTTCCCAGTGGTTTGGAAAACAAGGTTGAAGCAGAATATCAGCGTGTCTAAAACAAAAAGGTAAGAGTTTTATTATGTTATAAAGTCCACTAGAGTCTGTTCTTTCAAATCGTCCAGTTAAAACCTTCCAAATAGTGCCGAATGAGGGTAACTTTTTCGATTGATCGCACAACGTTTTATGGTCGTTTCATCCCGTCCAGACTGCAGAGTATGGCAGTTTTCGACGAGATCTCGGGTGTGCAAGACAAAAATTCAGGTGTGCAAGTGTGCAATCCTCAGTTAACGTAGTCAAGTGTGCACTTGTAAATAGCTACATGTTTTAATGATATTAAACAATGATTGTTTATTTGTACAAATAACTAAAATTTCTGCCTCTCAGGAAAACAAAACGTGGTCCAAATTCTGAAGAACAAACAAGAATATATATTTCGATCGGAGTTAAAAGTCATTATGAACACGTACAAAATAACGTGTTTTTGACACACTTTGTGTCCTGTAAAAGGAAAATGTGCATGTCCTTGTAATTGAGTTGTAAATGGAAAAGTGTGCACTCGAAAATGCCATTTCCGACAATGTAGGGACTCCAAATTTCAAAAATTTTCCGCTCGGCGCCAACCATGGTGGCGCCTCGAGAAAATCGGACCAATTAAAAGTTCTCTTGTGCCCATGCTTACATGCTATACGGTTTTGTTTAATCATAACAACCTGATGATCGCAAAACTCTGCTGTAGATAGAAATTCAAAACTTTAATGGACATTTTTCATTTGTGCCCATCAATCAGCGTTCCCGATTTTCAGGTGGTTGTTATATTACACTTGTCTTAGAAGTCCTTATTTTAATGCCTGACAAAACTGGAAAATATTTGAAATATGTTTAAGTGTGCAATACCATTGGCCAAAAAAAATCTCGGGTGTGCACTTGCCGTACTCTGCAGTCTGGCATCCCGTTACACTGATACCGTTTTATCTGTAAACTACTTTATCTTACTTTTTATGAACTATATATACATAAGATATATTTATATTTGTTTCTACTTTGATCATTCATGATTTTGTCATCATGCCACTACTATAAATAATACTATATGACCGAAACGAAACGGTCCCTGTTCGACTTCGTTCCGGTCTGATGTCTAAACCGATCATTGCCATTCGCAGTCATTGGTCTAGTTTCCCTCAGTTCCTGTTAAAATAAACTAAAGTGAAGTGTCACTATAATAGTCACTAACAACAGTGTTATTGTGAAATAAAAGCCAAATATTTGAGTTACATTTCAAAGTTTCAGAATTTAAATACAAAAATGTGTATTATATCCAGCATACAACCACTGAGATACAATCTCATAAAAGTAGACACGAAAATAAATATATCTTATGTATATAGTTCATGAAAATGTAAGATAAAGTAGTTTATAGAGAAAACAGTATCTAGTGTGGGGACGAAATATAAAGGAGACGAAACAAGCTTGAAAGAAACGGCAAGGAGACGAAACGACCAGATACTTGCACAACAATGAACTTTTAGACCACAGCATCCCAAGCTTTCATGCGGTCGGGATATATTCGTATTTTTATATTAGCTTCAGTATGCCAGAATATGTATTATCAAAAAATGCTAAAATACTGTATTAAATTGAGAAATAAGGTCTCTTACCACTACTACAATGTGTAATTGACTTTTCTGGGTTGATTTGGGGTGATTCAATCCCCTTGAGATGTGTTTACATAATGAGAAAATTTTTTTTCTTATGTAGATGTGTCTCAAGCAGATTGACTTTAACTTTGATTTTCTCTGCAAACAAGTTGTTACAAATCTGTTCACAAGCTGTCAACAAGTTGTGTTCGCACTGCTTGTTCCCAGTTGTTGTAACAAGCTTGATGGCATTATCAGACTTGTAATAAAGTTGTTCTAAGTTTCTAACAAGTCTGATACAATCATGATATAACAAGAATGTTACAAGATTGAAGACACAAGGTTGTAACAATATTGTTATATCATGTCTGTGTCGGACAAAGTTTTTTTTTAAATATTGCATTAAAATGATATTTGAGACAGAGATGAATGGCTATCACTGTTTCAATTTTACAGAAAAACTTTCTTTCAAAGTGTAGACCCAAAGCAACCACAAATGTCAAATTTTCACTTTGATCGATCATTGAAACATTCCCAAGAGGAGGTGCATGGCTTTTCAGGGGAGGTGCACCCCCCCACACACACACCTCCCCTCAAAATCTGGCTATGCCCAGGCTGAACAATCAAGTCTCAAAATAGAGCTATTTTTCTTCTGTGAAGAATTTAAAGTGTTGTTTAGTTTACTGTAATTGATTGATTAAATGCCGCTCACCAAATAAGCGCCGCTCTTGGGTAAGTGCTGCACCTTCACCGAAAATATTTTAAATTATGTCCCGCTTTCAAATTTGCACCGTATTCCTTCATTTTATTTAATAAATTGACTATATCAGCATATCTAGTATGTGCTTCTTTTATTCACTATATATTCAATACATGTTTTGAAATGAGTGGCGCTCTCAATTAAGTGCTGCTCTTGAATAAATGCCAAATCTTTAACTGGAAGAATCTAAATAAGTGCTGAGGCGCTTAATCGATTATTTACAGTATGTCTATTTGACTTGTGCGAAACTGTGATTGCATTAGAAATAGTACAGACAAAAATAAAGTTACTCATAAAAGGATGTTTTTTAAACCAGGGCTGAGAAATTTCCAGTTGATTACATGACGATTTTCAGCCTCTGCTAAAACTCATCCTGAGCTGATATTTTTGTCATGTAATCGCTTGCTATGTTTTAATAAGATTTTATCTTTAGGCCGGCCTGAAATGTCAGCCCAGGAAACCAGGCTGAAACTCAGGCCTGGCTAAGGGGCTGTTTATATGGTCCCGCTTACCCGGGATACAATGAAGTGCGACATATTTTGAGCAATTGAAATACGTGTTTCAGCCCTAAACAAAAGTTAGATAACTTTTTAAATATTGTTTAAACGAAATTAGGAACGCGCTAGAAGTTTTGTAGTGGAAGAAGACGATTTTAAAATACCATTCAACAACATTTGTTTTTTGTCTAAAACATAGAATTTCATACAATTTGTAATAAGCAATTTTGTTAGATCATTAACTGCGACTTATTTCAATTGCTCAAAATACGTCACACTTCATTGAATCCCGGGTAAGCAGGACCATATAAACAGCCCCTTAAAACTCTCCATGATATATGGGCATGCAACTTTCATATAGCTTTAAATTTCGTGTTGCGGTGTTCCGGTGTACCGGCGGTGGTAAATCAAGTGACAGATTCGTAAAATACGACAAATACCGAGTTTTTCCCATGAGCATTTTCATGTGATGTGAATCACTTATGCACGCTTTCGAAAATATTGATTTTTCGCCGAAAATTATTTATCAATTATCAGGCGTTTATGTACCATTTAAAACACTCACAGTTCGTGCTTTATCTGATATAAAACACGAGAACGCAGCTCGTCGAGTGTTTTATACCTGATAAAGCACGAACTGCGAGTGTTTTAAATGGCTTAAAAGCAGTGTTGTGACGAGTCGAGTCATTGACTCTGACTCGAGTCAACTCGAGTCGCTATTTTCAGCGACTCGACTCTACTCGAGTCCAATACGAAAAATGACTCGACTCGAGTCAACAGCCCCAAATGACTCGACTCGGACTCGACTTGCTGATTTTGCCGTAAATGTCTCGAGTCAACTCAGCTACAACTTGTACAGAGTAAATTCATCACAATTATTGTGAGTTGTATTGCTTGGGAAGAACAATGAGCCCTGTAAACAATGAGAACTTTGAAACTTTATCAGAAAATATATGGGATTTGCATAGAATATATTCCTGACGGGCATACCTATATTACATTTCTGTTTTTAGAAACAACGCCACAGTTTTTAAAAATGAGTCTCAAAATTTTTTTTACTTGTACTAATTCTGACAGGCTATTTTCATTTTTGGTATTTATGAAGGGCTATATAATTTCAAATTAACTTACAAAGCGCAAATAATTAAAGTCTATTCTTTGTTAATTCTGACTCCAGTTGCAAATTTTGCTAGTTGTATGTACGTACACTCGATCAGCAGGCAAGATGAGACATCTCATGTGGTTGTACTGAATATTGACTAGAACTGTGCTATAGCTGCACAGATACTATTATTAAATGACTAAAGTAATCTGTAGTTTAAAACGCAAATTTGATTACTAATTTCCGACTGCAAGCTAGGGTGGCTCAAGTCAAATCTAGAAATTGACTCGACTCGACTTAAATCAGTGACTCGACTTGACTCGAGTGAAGCCGCTGACTCGACTCGACTCGAGTGAAGCCACTGACTCGACTCGATCAAAAACTGAAATGACTCGACTCGTGACTCGACCTTTGAGTGACTCGACTCATGACTCGACCTGTAGGTGACTCGTTACAACACTGCTTAAAAGACGACCCATCTTATGAGTTCATTGGCGAAGTAATTTTAAGAATCAACATTGTCTAAGCCGAGAAAATCAAAGCTAAAGTTTATGTAAATGAACATGATTTTTTATCACATATAAAACCACCAACACGGCAGTGATTTTCTTTGTCTTTTCTTCATGAATTATTATTGAGTTTTTAAAATTTATATATCGTGAAAGGACACGCTATCAAAATACTCATTTTTTATATGCTCAAATTGAAACAAAGCCATTGTGCTCGCACTGATTATATATTGTGTGCAAAACGTCAAAACTACAGTACATACTGCAAATAACATGAAATTGAAATATATTAAAAAATCAAACAAAATTCTCATTAATAGTAATATTATTGAAATTTTATACAACGAAATAGCATATTCTACTCGAGATCATAGTTTAATAATTATTTTCAATTCAACGTTTCCACGGGTTTTTATACCTTCAAAAAGCCACAATAAATCTAAATTTGTTTAAATTTGTAGGAAATAACATTGTTTATTTCAAATAGTCAATAAGTGATAAAACATTGACCAGTTGACTTTGTTATTACCGTCCCTTGCAACTACAGATGAACAGTCGCTCATAAAGAACATTGCTTATTCGTGTGAGAATCTTAAGTTTTGTTATTTTGACATAATAGCTATTTTTCAATAAATATATTGATATTAAACTTATTGAATCAATATTTTAAGTTTCAGGCCAGTTGTATCAAAATTTATAAGCGCTTACGCACCACAGATATCTTATATACACTAGATAGTGCATCTAATTATTCTGCAATTCAAAAATTAAAGCCGTGATTGCAGTCTCAGATCGTTCCCTTGTAATGAGAAGATTCGTATGTTTTCTATTTCTTAAACAGGGAACTTAAACTTTAAGTTAACCCTATTCCAAACACGTTTTTAAACTATTCAAATAATGAAAGTTATTGTTATTTTTAAGCGATTATTATTTAAACATATATATTATTAACGTTTGCCCAAGAGCACTAGGCTCATCTAGGGGCTTACGTTACATTTACTATTACATTAGACTAGACAGACATATAGTTACATTTACATTGATTTTACAAAGTTCAAGACAGATATATAGAAACACACATAATAAATTAATTAAACAACGAAAGATGATAGCTTTGACGAAATTAAAGAAAACGTTTAGATTCCCTAATATATTGTTGAACATACTCAAATATCACAGTATTGTCTTTGAGTTCTAAGTTAGATGAACCAAACATAAGTATATTCACTTTTTTCATGTCAGACAAACGGCACCAGCTATCACCATAAACTTGTGCAGCAGCCGAGAGCAAGATTGATCTTAGAGCAGCATGGGCATTTTAACAGGTAATGAGCTACTGTTTCGCAGCCAGCACCACAAATACAGTCGGGTGTTAAAGTACGATTTATTCTAAATAGATAGTAGTTCAACGCACAACAGTTTAAACGCAAACGTGCATGCAATACTGAAGTATATCTATCAATGGAATGATCAAAATAGCTATGATTGCGGTCACATGAAATATCAAAAAATTTAAGAATAGCTTTTTTGAATAAATTAATAGATGGCAAGCTACGAACTGAGTACTCAACCGAATTCCATAACATAGTAGCCGAAGGAAAAAAAGGATTTTTTAAATCTTTCAGTTCTAGCAAAAAACAAAGAAATATTAGATGACTGCCTTAATGATAAACCAGACCTTTGTTCAACCGTCTGGGGCAATAATTTTGACAAGTATTCTGGAACATGATTATTTACTATTTTAAAATATAAAATAAGTTTGTGAATCTGGCGTCTAGTTTTCATATCTTCCCAAGCCAGATCTTCCAATACTCTTGACCTACTAGTACCCCTCATAGCACCCGTGACCACCATGGCTGACTGATATTGTACATGCTCAATTAAATCACTTTCATTGTCAGAACACCCATCCCATAATACATCGGCATATTCTAACAATGGTCTAATAACACATTTGTACAAGTTTGACAAGGTTTTCCGATTTAACTTAAACTTTAAACCTTTAAGAAGATTCACCCTTTTGGAAGCTTTCTCGTGTATATTAATAATATGCGCTGTCCAAGTTAAATTGGATGAAAGTGTTACTCCTAGGTGTTTATGATTAAAAACTTCTTGAATTTCATTATTATTAAAAAATAGGGGAGGATGATTTGGCCTAATTCGTTTGACAGAGAATATCATTGATTTGGTCTTGTCTGGATTGATAGTAACAAGCCAATCTTTGGTCCATGCTTTAATGCATTCGAGATCATGGTTTAATCGATCAGCTGTAAGACAGGGATCATCTACTATTTCCAAAAGAGAAGTATCGTCAGCATATAAAAAATTATTACTTCGGAGGTCGCGAGTTATGTTGTTAATATAAATCAAAAACAACAAAGGACCCAAAACAGAGCCCTGAGGGACACCCGAATCAATTTCTTTCCAGTCAGATGACTGACCGTCTATTAAGACACACTGTTTTCTCTCCGTTAAGTAACTTTTAATCCATTTGAGAAGAGGATCTCTCACTCCTAAGCGCTCAAGCTTGAAGAGGAGTCCTTTGTGCCAGACCTTATCAAAAGCTTTACTAATATCCAGGAAAACCATTCTCACTTCTTTACCAAGCTCTAAAGCCTCATGAATTTTATGAACTATGAAAATAAGTTGATTAACAGTAGAATCACCAGGACGAAATCCAGACTGAAACGGGTTTAGAAAATTTATTTCGAGTAAAAAATTATAAAGTCTGACGAAAACAATTTTTTCACAAATTTTAGATAATGATGGCAGCAATGAAATAGGACGATAGTTCTCTTTTGATTGACGATCGTCTTTTTTAAAAATAGGTACAACATTTGCCAATTTCCACTTCAAAGGGAAAACACCCACAGAAAGTGATTGATTAATAAATCGAGAAAAAGAACATGCAATATTATTAGCGCTTGCCTTAAGCAATGCATTTCCAACACCATCGGCACCACAAGCTTTCGAAGTATCAACATTTTGCAACATTTTTTTAACTTCGTACTCTGAAGTTGAGATATTTGATAATGTTATGCAACTTTGAAAAACCTCTAGATTAGGCGATTATTAGCAAGTGGGAACGACCAACATGGCCGCCATCTATTCAAAAGGGGGTAACCGCTGGAATATTCCTGGCTTCAATTTTACTAAATGAGATGCGCTATCTAGTGTATATAAGATATCTATGTTACGCACCATAAAGGCAGATTTCCGTTCAGTGCAAAATGTCGTGCGATCGATATTTTGTGATCACTTTCTTTTGAAATACAAGCAATCACACGCAACGGATCAGGTTGACTGAACGCATTTCAAAAGAAAGTGATCGCAAACAGTTGATCTCGCGATATTTTGCACTGAATGGAAATCCGCGGCCTTAAGTTTCTGAGGCATGCAACATGTACGCACGGCATACCTATTTTTATTATTTTAAACAAATTATAAAAATGAACTAATTTATTCAAAGTGCATTAATTTTATAACAGATGTCTGGGGCTGTGATAAAAGTCTATTTTACTATATGGTGACGGATGCCTATATTTTGCGGGATACCGGTATCTGCTTCCGACACATCCTTACTTATTACTAGCTCTGTTTCTTTAGGAACTTTTCACAGGATGCTTCTTTAAATCTTACCATTGAACCAAGGAATGTCAACACTACAAGATGAAAGTCTGCACGATGCTTTTAAAAAAGGGGATCTTCGCAAAGTACAAGAGATCTTGCAAAAAGACTCGGATATCATCAACAGGTTGAATCAACGTGGCGGTCTCTTGGGCAACACTCCATTGCACGACGCTGCATATCACGGTCATGTTGATATCTTACAACTGTTGCTTAACCATGGTGCCAGTGTGAACGCGGTGGACAATGATGGTGATACACCATTGCACAAAGCTGCATGTGAAGGTCATGTTGATATCTTACAACTGTTGCTTAACCATGGTGCCAGTGTGAACGCGGTGGACAATGTTGGTAATACTCCATTGCAGCAAGCTGCATATCACGGTCATGTTGATATCTTACAAATGTTGCTTAACCATGGTGCCAGTGTGAACGCGGTGAACAAGGGTGGTGATACACCATTGTACGAAGCTGCATCTCGCGGTCATGTTGATATCTTACAACTGTTGCTTAACCATGGTGGCAGTGTGAACGCGGTGAACAATGATGGTGATACACCATTGTACGAAGCTGCATTTAAAAGTCATGTTGATATCTTACAAATGTTGCTTAACCATGGTGCCAGTGTGAACGCGGTGAACAATGTTGGTCATACACCATTGCACGAAGCTGCAGATGAAGGTCATGTTGATATCTTACAACTGTTGCTTAACCATGGTGCCAGTGTGAACGCGGTGGAAAGTGGTGGTGATACACCATTGCACTACGCTGCACGTGAAGGTCATGTTGATATCTTACAACTGTTGCTTAACCATGGTGCCAGTGTGAACGCGGTGGAGATCATGGGTGATACACCATTGCACGACGCTGCATCTCGCGGTCATGTTGATATTTTACAAATGTTGCTCAACCATGGTGCCAGTGTGAACGCGGTGGACAACATGGGTGATACACCATTGCACGACACTGCATCTCAAGGTCATGTTGATAGCTTACAACTGTTGCTTAACCATGGTGCCAGCGTGAACGCGGTGAACAAGCAGGGTCATACACCATTGCACAAAGCTGCATCTCGGGCTCGTGTGAAATGCATTAAGGTTTGTTTCTCTCGTGAGATAGTCAATGTTCAGCAGCTCAGTTAATCCTCGCAATTTTTGGTAGAAATAGGCAAAGAGATAATGCCGCTGAAAATTGAATAAACAATATCAGTTTTTTTGCAGGGACGGTGGAACGATGTATGTGTGTGGGGGGGGGGGAGCACAGATTTTTGAGGTAGGTCCCTTTTTAATGGGTTCATAATTTGTAATTTTCGCCTTATGAAGCGAACATGTAATGATTTTTTTAAATACTCGAATATTTCTCGAATACCAAAAAGGGCACCTTTGCCTTCCCCCCCTGGGGAAAGGCAATGCCCTGCCCTGCACCCCCTCTCCAGCGTCCCTGTTTTTTTTGTAATGACATATGCAGAGCTGTCAATGTCATTAATAGGTCGTTAATTAATAGTGTTTTTGACATTAGTTGGTTTATATTCAATTTAGGACAATAGACAATTTAGGTTATTTAGATTTATTCTAATTTGCATGACATATAACCAGTGTTGTAACGAGTCACCTACAGGTCGAGTCACGAGTCGAGTCGAGTCACTCAAAGGTCGAGTCACGAGTCGAGTCGAGTCATTTCAGTTTTTGATCGAGTCGAGTCGAGTCGAGTCGAGTCGAGTCAGTGGCTTCACTCGAGTCGAGTCGAGTCGAGTCAGCGGCTTCACTCGAGTCAAGTCGAGTCACTGATTTAAGTCGAGTCGAGTCAATTTCTAGACTTTACTTGAGCTACCGTAGCTTGCTGTCGAAAATTAGTAATCCAATTTGCGTTTTAAACTAATTACTTTAGTCATTTAAATTAATAACAGTATCTGGGCAGCTATAGGCTGTGCCAATATCACAGTTCCAGTCAACCACGTGAGATGTCTCATCATACCTGCTGATCG
>CACRXK020012500.1:0-15048 GCA_902702795.2 Paramuricea clavata
CCCCCCCAATGTATAAGCTCATCAAAAAAGGCTTATGAAATTATATAAGCCCAGGGCTTATATTCTGAAGTTTACGGTATGTCGTATTGAAATCTACGTGAAAAAAATAGAATAAAATAAATTTTAAAAATTGTAACTAAAATAAATTGAGCTTGAATCTTGATTGGCTGAATCTCTCACTAATTATTATCTGATTAATTTTAACCATAGACAACTGAAGAGAAAATAACGGTGAAGACCGAAGTGTCGACAGAGAAACGTGAGGCCATTCTTAAAGGAATAAAGGAACAACAGCAAGCAAGATTTAAGAAAATCGAAATGGCGAAGAATATTCGTGAAGAAATCCAACAGAATCGTTCGAAAGATTTAGAAGAGAAAACACAACAGAAATGAATGACTGCGAAGGAACTGCTTGAGAATCAGGAGAAAGCACGTCAGGTAAAGATTGTAGTTGTAGTATTGCTGGCCTAATCATAGGTGGAGGTGGGATTGCGCTCGTTATTTGTCATAAAATAATAGAATGTGGTAACCGAGCCCTTCAATTATGCTGATATGCATTTGCATTGCAGTATATATTGCAAAATTTGTCCGGAAAAATGTCCAACCAATCAAATGAAATTTGATCGGAAACTTTCAAATTTTGTTCGAACATTGTTTGGTTTTATTTTGATTCCATGCCTTCGTTGGATAAATTTAGCGAATATATTAATAGTACTTTATGCCGAACACTAGTTATTTCATGCTTTGCATTTTGTCTGATCGAATACACGATAGACTTCTCAAAAGGCAATTCCAGCTTTTAGTTTATGCCTGCAGGGGATGATGGGAAGTAAGGTATCATTTGCTGATTATGCTGAAAATTTTCAATAAAAACTACCTAAACAACCGAAATATTTCAATATTTACAAGTATAAGCTATCACTCCGTGTTTACACGGCCACCATTTTTATTTTTTCAGCATAATCAGCAATGTGATATCTTACTTCCCATCGTCCCCTGCACGCATTAACTAAAAGCTGGAATTGCCTATTGTATCCGCGCATATGTTTTCAGGAGAAGATCGAAGCTGAAGAAGAACGCCTGAGACGAGCGAAACACGTGAGCGAAGAGAAGATTGAGAATGAGATCCGTAAGAAAGCTGAGAAAGCTCAACAAAAAATGGAGAGATACAAAGAGAACCTCGAAGCGCAGCGTGAAGCTAGACTTGAAAAATTAAGAGCAGAGGAACACCACAGGGAGGAAGTACGCTTAAAGAAAGAGGAAAGAAATGCACAGGGAATAACGCAAGGATAAAGACAGCCACATACAGTATACTGTTCAGTACAGTACTATATATAGTTCAAGAAATTTACATTTAGGTATAAGTATATTTATTGATTTATTCATTTGTTTGAGGCTATATAACTTTACTCGCCGTGTAACGGTATATAGGTGCTTGACTATCTTGCACTGTTTTTGCAAGGTCGAAACGTACATAATAATTTGTTTGATATTATTTAGTCAATTATTTATAAAGGCAAAAAAATAGCAAAAATATGTCGAGTGTATGATATTCAGATCAAAATAATATGTTTTTTTGCATTGTTAGTTTGATGTGTACAATTACTTTCAGAATTTATTTTGGACAACTTGAGATCGAGTTAGTTCCAGGAGGAGAGGGGGGGGGCATGCTCGGTTCAATTTGATTGAGAGAGCTATGGCAGCAAGGCACTACTCTGCAGTTTTCCCTGATCCATTTCATTTTGCCTTTATTCTATTTCTGTTTTATAATTGCCTTTCCAAATAAAAAATGAATATTATACGGAAATTAGCGACCATCTAAAATTCAAACTATAGGGTATGCGGGTCTTTACGACCTCATGGAGTTAAGCGTCCATGCCTTGCATAGCTTTAGAATAACTTTAGTCAGTTTTGACAAAGGGTATTGGGCTGTCAATTTCCCGTTTGTAATCTAAAATGACTGAAAATTGCAAATCTCGCAAGCTATATTATACGCATTTTACAACATTTCGCAACGAAACTTTGGAATATTACTAATTTTGTGATGCTCTTTCAAGCTATGATGAAATTGTTGTCTAGACTTGTTTAGATCAAAATTTAGTCTATTACGCAAATGGTCAATTGCTATTGGTGGATTTGGCAAAAATACAATACACACGTGACGGTGAAAGACCATATTTATGAATAAACGTTGACTAACGTGGGTAATGAGTTGTATCTGAAACAACAAGATGTTACGCTTTGTTATCTTATAAACCTCTGGTAATTTCCTCGACTGCGCATCACTGAAAAATACCTTCGTGTGCGCATTGTATTTCGTATACCATTCGCAGTTCATAGTGTCAGATTGCCGCTAACATGTGAGCCATCAATTAATGATCTTTTCTATTATTAATTTTCATTAACCTTGGACTAAGCTAACGGCCAAGTTATGAGTATCCAATCTGCAGAAATAATGTGAGGTTAGCCCCCCAGAACGGAAATTCCATTTAGGTTGTAGAACCAAAAAGTACAGAAAGCATCAATACGGAAGCATGGCCAGTCAACATGGCTTATCGATCCCTAGCTTGCTAACAGGCTCTCTTTGAACTCTTTTTGAAATTTGAGAGAGAGCCTGCAGGCCTAGCTAATAAAAACGCGTCTGTGCGTTGCTTAGAACGACGCAGGGTTCTTATTGGTTGAAATTGAATTAACTACATTATACTGCCATAAAAGGTAATTAAATTTACACAACAATAGATTCAAATCGAAAAATATCGTTCTATAGCGACGAGTTGTAGGCCTATAGAAAACTAAATCTATGTTTAAAGTTAAAGGATGGGCAGTCAAAAGCTCTTAACAATATTCTAGACGGAAACGATGTTTCTGCTGTATAGGAGAGTTTGGCAAATACAACGGCAACATTATATAATTTGCATTCTTGAGCATTCTATATAGTACGCCGTAGTTGTTCAAACTCAAGCCGTTGCGGTGTTTATGTGAATTCACTTATTATTGCTACGTCAGGGAATTTCAGAGTTGTTTGAAAGAAAGACAAGTGCTTCTAATGTTGTAAACAATCTTGCGTTGAAATCGAGATATGTGTTTTGTTTACATATATTCGCAGGCTATCACATAAGGTGTGTCTGTATTACTGTAATTTGTCACATTGTATTTTACATTTGATTGACAGCACTATAAATAGTGATAGGCACAGACGAATTTTTATTGACTAAACCGGCAGGCTCTAATTCAATTCAAAGAGCCTGTTCGCAGGCTAATCGATCCCTTAATTTTTACGATTATTAGCTAGGGGTGTCAGAAAAGGGTACATATTATGATCGATAAGCACCTATTGAAGTGTTTACGTTACAGTGGGTGGGTTTTACGTTGGCGAAACCCGAGAGTCCTTTTTGGTAAGTCATTTTAACTTCAGCGCCATTTCAGAGTCGAAACAAAACTGATATATCTACAGACAAACTTGCAAAAGTAAAGTTTACAGAAGAACAACAGAAACCAAGTGAAGAAAATAAAATGTTTGAGTCTTTTTCACAACACAAGATATACATACATCCGTCTTGAGATTCGTTTAATCAATGAATAATACCTCTTTAAACTAATAGTTTAAATACATGGCTGAGGGCAAAATTGTAGACTCGAGTTATGCAATTTAGGTTTGAGACTGCCGGGTGCAATTTCTGTAACTTACGACTTGACTTGTTATTTTGATTACCAACTTGTGACTTGACTTGGAACAAAATGACTTTTGACTTGACTTGCAGGAAATGACTTTTTTTGACAACGTAACTTATTAACGTAAAGTCGTAAATATCTATAGTGAGAATGAACATTTCTACAACTTGTATTGAAAATTTTATCGACGCATAACGAGTAATGCAGCCATACGCCAATATATATCGCTTTTTAATGTACGACTGTGAACCTGTTATGTAAATTGTCATGCCGGGTGACTCCCCAGTTTATGAAAAAAGAACTGTGCCAAATGGTTTGCGACTTAGATTGGTCACAGGTAAAATTATTTGTGACTTGCTACGCGGTGTGAATGGCTTATTAGGGGTTGCTGTTCATATGATTCCACTTGACCGAGACGCCTATAAACGGGACGAATATTTCTGTGCGTTCATGTGGAGTATTTCATTCCGCTTGCCGAGACGAAATTATACGATGTGGTTGTATAATTAACGCCTGCAAAACTTGTACATTTCAGTCATGCAATACAAACATAGCGATTTTAGTATTTTTCTTTATTTATGTACGTGAAAAAGCAATAACGCTTTGGCTCCACATTTAATACTTGTTTATAAAACCAACATAAAACTAAGTAAAAAGTAATACATTAAAAGGAAAAACCCCAAATTGGTGGATTTGGCAAAGCTTCAATACACACGTGACGGTGCAGGGACCATATTTATGAATAAACGTTGACTAACATAAAGCAAGTCAAATGACTAACATAGAACATTCCCTTCGATAGGCTATTGTCCAATAAATGTATAAAAATAAAGAACAATTTGTCATGATAAATCATTAATGAATATCAGAAATAGGAGCGGTCCTAAGATCGTTCTTTAAGGACTTCCGCACTTAAATTACATTTTTTCCGCCTGCGGTTTTCCAAATATGACTTGAACCATTTGTGGGCAACATCGTGAATTCTATAGTTTCTACATGAGTTTATATTATTAGAAAAGACAAATCAAGGAATGAAGGTGGAGCTTGTATCTGCTTGCGTAGCTCCATCAACTATATTATAAGAAAAGATTTAATTTCTTCTGAATTGGAGGCTGTCTGTGTAGAAATTATTAAGCTACACAGTTGACCATTTCTTGAAGTTACCCGAGTAACTATGACAACCTCTAGTCTCATTGATCACATAGTAACCAATAAAACAGAAAAAACTCTGTTTTGACTCTGGTGTTATCCATACCGGATTAATTAAGTGACCATAGTTTGGTATTTGCTGTGAAGAAAATTTCTGTTGTTAAACGACAAAAGAAAGTTGAGATAAGAAATATGAAAAAATTTGATCGTCAAAAATTTATAATATTGTTTGTGAAAAAAAAAACAAAGAACTTATTACAAACTTATTACTTTAATATTCTTTTACAAAGAACTTGTTTTATCAAAAATTTGTTGAGGATCTGAGGCGACAACCCTGAGAAAATTTATATTTCTTTGTTAAAGATCCTAACGATACTTGTGTGGAAAATTTGGAGGCAATATTATTCTTAGAGGTCTTGGATAACCATGTACCACTTCAACATAAAGTTCCTTGGATTACAAGTGCTATAAAGCAACTTATAATTACAGGGAACAGCTTCAAAAGAAAGGCCATTATTGATATTCAGCTAAAATGTTTAAAAAAGATTATTACTCCACTAAAATTTCTGATCAGAGGCTTGAAAACTATAAACAATACTAGGTAGGCAAGGCAAACCAACTGTAGTAAATGAGTTAAAATCAGGTGAAAGTAGTTTGACAAGTACCAAAGATATTGGCATATTGCGGAGGGCTTTAAGGATTATTTTTCAAATATTGGCCTTAATCTATAGCTGGAAAAATTGATACTTCAAATTTGAACTTTCAAACATATATTGGAAAGACTAAATCAGAATTCAGTGCATTCCAGCCAGTCACTGTCAGTAATGTCTACCATCTCTTGCATGGTTTTTCTAGCAACAAAGTCACTGGCGGTAATAAAATCTCCTATGAAATTATGAAAATAGCTGCACCTGCTATTTCAGATTTACTCCCATATATTTTCAATCAGGCTATTACCCTATCGCTTTTCTCTCACGAATGGAAAACGGCTAGAGTAATATATACCTCTCTATGAAAATGGTCAACGAAACTTGCCAGGAAATTACAGACCAATTTCAGTTCTGCCTGTCATTAGCAAAATTATGGAGCGAATTCTGTGTGATCAACTATACAATTATTTAACCAAAAAATGGACTTCTGAGTGATTGTTAATTCGGTTTTCGTAAATTTCACTCTACAGCTACAGCATTACTTGACTGTACAAATTATTGGTATATAAATTTAGACTGCAAAATGTTTAACCTAGTAGTCTTAATTGACTTGAAAAAAGCATTTGATACTGCTGATCATCAAATATTATTGAAAAAATTAAAGCTTTATGAAATAAAAGGAAAAGCTTTGTCTTAATTTCTAAAATCATATCTCTCAAATAGAAACCAAAAATGCCAAATACAAAGATCTGTTTCATTAGAGATATTGATCAAATGGGGCGTATCACAAGGCTTTAATTTAGGGCCTCTATTTTTTCTGTTATATATTAACAATTTGCCTCAATGCCTGGATAAAACAAAACACCGGTTGTTTGGTGGAGACCCTATTGCTGATCTTGAAACTGCAGTGAATTCTGATTTGGAAAAATCTAGAAAATGGCTAATTGCCAATAAACTTAGTCTAAATGTGTAGCTGAGTTTATAAAGACTGAGTTGTAAAGACTGAGTTTATGTTAATTAGTTCAAAACAAATAATAAAAAGTATTTCAAATTTGCAACTAAATGTGAAAATTGAAAACAAGTCAATTAAACAAGTTTATGAATCCAAAACTCTTGGAGTGACAATTGACTAGCATTTATCTTGGAAAACTAACACTGAGAATATTTGCAAAAAATTAAATAACATCCAGAATATCGGCTCTTAAACGTTTAAAAGAATTTCTCGTTGAGCAAACACTTCTTTCTGTATATAATGTTATTGTTCGCCCATACTACTGCTGTGAAGTACGAGATGTGTTTAGAGAAACGCAATCAAAAAGACTCCAAAAACTACAAAACAGAGCCGCACGGATTATCATGAATATGAGCAATGACATAAATCATTCTGTTGCACTGCAAGCATTGGGTTGGAAGCCACTTAAAACAGAGGGGAAGAATAGTAAAGCAAAAATCATGTACAAATTATTGAATAAAATGGAATCCAAATCACTCGCTAATCCGCTCTCACATATAATAAGGGTGAGGTGACAAACTACAAACTTCGGAACATTTTAAAATTAGTGTTTGTTTACCACAACCGGTACTATATATTAATATGAAAAAAAGTTTCGTGTATGACGGAGCACACCTTTGGAACTCGATTTATTCCAAAAGAAATAAGAGAGAACAAATCCTTTTCTTCTTTTCGAAAGAAAATCGTTACTCACATTGATTGACACTAGTTAACTGAAAATATAGATGTTAATACTACCTGTATATAAATTATTAATTTAGTTTGTTAGTTCAGATAATACTTTATATGTCATATATAATTTTGTAAATAGTTTTAAAATTATTTTCTGTATACTTTTAGTGCACGCCCCTCGTCGAAATATTCTTCTGTTGGCGTGGTCAGCGTGCTTAAATAAAGATTTCTATCTATGAGTTTAGACAACAAGATCTCATGCACGTTGACCATATCAAAAGCCATTTTCAGGTTTAGGTTTAGGAATACAACGGCATTAACATTGCCGCGGTTAATATTGTAAGCCCAACTATCAGTTGGCTTATACCTGTATTAAGTGAGGCTGCATGTAACGGCCATACAAAGAGCAAAACCCTGACTGGTGTTCAGACAGAAAATTATGTTCTAACATGTATGCATAAATTAAGTTGATTGTAGATTATTTGTTCAAAGGCCTTGGCCATTACTGCATGAAATCACAAAAATTGGGCGGTAGTTATTTATTTCATTTCGTGTACCTTGTTTATAAAGATTGGAGTAACTTTGGCCCATTTCCAATCTTCAGAAAATATACCAAATGTTAGTGAAAGATAAAAATATTGGTTATGGACCTATTGAAGTGTTTGCGTCACAGCGAGTGGGTTTTACGTTGGCGAAACCCGAGAGTCATTATAGGCAAACAATCTTAACTTCTTGAGCACCACTTCAAATCAAACCCACGATCTCAGAGTTGAAAGACGCTTGTTTTCACCACTGCGCCACAGAATCTCCTAAACAATTTAAACTGATTTATCTGCAGCATAAGTTTAGAGAACAAAATTTCATGGTTGATCGTATCGAAAGCTTTTTTCAGGTCTAGAAATACTACTGCATTAACATGCATATCATTAACAGTTCGTCTGTTTCATCCTTTAAGTTCCAGCTCCATTCTCACTATATATACTCTTCTCAATTAGACTCTTCTTTCGATGTTAACAGAATGCGCACTTGGAAAATCTACTGCTCTAAATGCCGTTCTTTCAAATTAATAGTCCTCGTCTTTAATGTATGTTTACACCATAGATATCTTGTATATACTAATTATTCTGCAATTCAAAAATTGAAGCTGTGATTGCAGTCTCAGGTCGTTCCCATGAAATGAGGAAATTCGTATGTTTTCTATTTCCTAAACAGGGAACTTAAACATTAAGTTAAACCTATTTTAAATACGTTTTTAAATTATTCAAATGATGAAAGTTGTTGTTCTTTTAAGCGTTTATTAGCAAGTGGGAACGACCAACATGGCTGCCATCTATTCAAATGGGGGTAACCGCTGGAATATTTTTGGCTTCAATTTAACTAAATGAGATGCGCTATCTAGTCTATACAAGATATCTATGGACTATGGTTTACACTTATTGTATTGCATCAGGTTGGTCTTCACATGGGACTCATGCTCTGTTGACCATACCTTCAATCATTGTTATATTTTTTGTATGATTGTAAAGTTAATAAATAAATATCCGCGGTCAATAGTGTAAGCCCAACTATCAGTGGCCTTATATCAAGTAAGGCTGTAACGGTTGAATACAAAAAACAAAACCCTGACTGGTGTTCGGATAGCAAATCATGTTCTAACATGCATGCATAAAGTTGATTGTAGATTATTCGTAATTCAAAGGCCTTGGCCATTACTGCATGAAATCACAAAAATTGTACCTTGTTTAAAGATTGGAGTAACTTTGGCACATTTCCAATCTTCTAGAAATATACCCAATGTTTGTGAAAGATTAAAAATATAGGTTATGGACCTACTGAAGTGTTTCCGTCACAGTGAGTTAAGTTTTACCATAGTTGGTTTTACGTCGGCGAAATCGAGAGTCTTTATTGGTGAATCATTTTAGCTTCTCTCAGCAAGCACTACTTCAGAGTCAAAAGAAAACTGATATATTTGCAGCATAAGTGTAGAAAACAAGATCTCATTGTTGACTGTATCGAAAGCTTTTTTAAAGTCTATAGAAATACCACGGCATTAACACTGACATCCGCGGTCAATATTGCCAGCCCAACTATCAAGCATGTTCGGATAGCAAGTCATGTTCTAACATGTATGCATAAAGTTGATTGTTGATAATTCATTCAAAGGCCTTGGCCATGAATGATTGTTGTTGCATGAAATCACAGGAATTGAGTAGTAGTTATTTATTTCATTTTGTGTACCTTGTTTACCCTGGAAAAAGTGAAATCCATACTATGAAATTATAAATCCATATTTTATTCATACTATTTGGATACTATATATCCGTGGTATATATATGGAAATATACAATTATTGTAGATAATCAAAAAAATCCATTCTATTTCCAATATCAAAAATCCATTCTATTTCCAATAGAGGTCTATACAATTTCGATTCTATGGATTTTCAATTTTTTTTTCAGTGTTAAAAATTGGAGTAACTTTGGCACATTTCCAATCTTCTGGAAATATACTCAATATTAGTGAAAGATTAAAAATATTGGTTATGGACTTATTGAAGTGTTTACGTCAGAGTCTATGGGTGGATTTTACGTCACAAAAACCGGACAGTCATTATATAAGTGAATCATTGTAACTTCTTCAGCACCAGTTCAGAGTAGAAACTGAACAAAACTGATTTGCAGACACCTTGCAAAGGTAAAGTTTACAGACGAACAACAGAAACCAGGTAAAGAAAATGTTTCAAAGTTTTTTTTCACGACAAAATATATACATTCCTTTTTGAGATTCGTTTAATTAATAAAAATATCTCTTAGTTTAAATATATGGCTGAGGGAAAAGTTGTAAACTCGAGTTAAGCAACTTGTACTCCAGACTTCATGAGTAAAATTTTTATGATTTGCGACTTAATTTTTTATTCTGAGCAACAACTTTTGACTTGATTTAGACTTGAAACAAAATGGCTGGCTTGTGACTTTTAACTTGCACTTGCAAGAAATGACTTTTTTTACACGTAACTTAACGTATAGTCGTACTGAATATCTAGTGAGAATAAACTTTTGTACAACTTGCATTGAAAATTCATCAATGCATAACGAGTAATGCAACTATATACTGGCATATCGCTTTTTCATGTACGACTGTGAGCCTGTTATATAAATTGTTATGCCGGGTGACTCCCCAATTTATGAAAAAAGAACTGTACAGAATGGTTTGCGACTTAGATTGGTCACAGGTAAAATGATTTGTGACTTGGTACGGGTTTTGAATGACTTGTTAGGGGCTGTTCACATAATCCTACTTGATTCCATTTAGCTTGATTCCGCTTAACGGGACGAATATTTGCATGCGTTCATATTTGGAGTGTGTCGTTTCGCTTGTCGAGATGAAATCACTATATTTGTATAATTAGCGCCTGCAAAACGTGTACATTTCACGGTTATATGCAACACAAACAACATAGCCATTTTATAGAGTTTTCTTCATTTATGTACATGAAAAGCATTGCTTTAGCTGCACGTGTGATACTTGTTTATAAAACAAACATAAAACTAAGTTTAAAGTTTTTAATTAAACGGCAAAACCCGATGACATTACTGCGCGAATACCGAAAATTCTCATCAAAATCTGAATCTGCGCAAACGTTGATGAATGATGAAAGTGCATGAGAGTTGAGGAAAGTTGCAAGTTTTATCAATTCTGATTTTTGTGTGGTTGGGACTCAATATTTTTCAGATGCTCGTCTGAGTATGGGCAAGCTATGTATGCGCTAGCCTGTTTCCAATTGCTACGGTTTCTGTTCATGAAAACGCCTGCCATCAGAATATTGTCGTACATTTTGACAGTCGGTCCATCTCAACTACAAATGACAGATATTTAAAGTGAACAGAGTTGGCTTAAAGATTTAATTTTTTTACAGGATATACTTTAATCTTTGTCCAATTCTGAAAGATGAAAGTTTTGTTGCATTTGGTTTGCATCGTTTTGTTCGTTGCGTTCACGACAGCAAGTATTCTGGAAGGTTCGTATATATCGTTTTAAAATACTGGATAAGTTCAATCAGTTTTGAACTGGTTTTCCTAGAGGTCCAGTAAAGACTTTCTCGTATTGATTCAATTTTGCTACAGAAAAAACCCCGAAGTGTACTCGGAATTGGAGCTATAGTTACACAAGCAGGGGCAAAAGACACGCCACTGTAGCAAACAAGGACGTGGCGAAGCACCTGAAGTTAGGGGGTGTCGAAAAATTTTATTTAAAATTTAAAATTCAATGTTGAAAATTTACTTGAAGTGTAATAATTATACTAAAGCTTTTTGTGATTGATCTGCATTGTCATACTAAGTTTCGGGAAAAAAGGGGGTTTGCATGGAACTGCATTTGTGGCGTTTGCAATTCGCAAAACAAACTGGATGTTATTATTTTACAAAAGTAATTATTTTATTACGCAAATTTTACCTTATAATATCAAAATTTTAACTTAAATTTTACGTAATATTTGCCTGAGTTTCACAGTTTGGAGGGTTACATCCACCCCCCGGTCGCTACGTCTCTAGTAGCACTTCCCCTCATCAAGTTAATTCTGCCAATGTAAGTTGAGACCTGTGGATTTATTTCTAAGTTGTAGATAACAGCTCTTGTGCTGTTTTCAGTCTTGTGCTTCGAAGATTTTTCTTTAAGTTACCTCACCAAAAACAATATCATAAGTCTTAGCTGTTGTCATCTCATTATCAACAATGATTAAATGACTCATTATCTTTAAAGATTTTATAGCTGATGAAATAGAAAACGATGAGTTGTTTCTTGAAAAACGTGCTCCATGCCCAACGATTACTTTCCCATGTGGTCGTGGCACTGTTATGCCAAATGTTTGTCAAAACATGAGAACCGCCATTGCAAAAGGCCACCCAACACGTCTTCATCGCATCACGGACTCGAAAGCCATAGCTAAGAACAGACGTGATTCTGGATGCACAAGAATGAGAAAAACACCAGGCAATAACTGTGATGAATATCCCTTTGCTTCATCCAGGGAAGGTACGAATTGAAGTGTTTGTGTTCAAAAAATATCCGTACAAGAGAGGGGCGAACCGTGATTGAGAAGTTTCTTTACTAAAGTAATAATTGTATTGAAGGGGTGTCCTCATGGAAAAATTCCCATATTTAAAATTTTTTTTTTAAAGAAATGTTTGCACTAAAAAAATGTATGTATTAAAAAGATGTTTGTTTTAGATAAATGTTTGTATTACAGAGATGCTTGTATGAGAGAAATTTCTGTATTAGAGACTAGAAAGATGTTTGTTTTAGAGAGATATTTGTATTAGAGAGATGTTTGTATCAACCTCGCAAGCAAGGGCCTCCACACCCGCGGCGGGATGGAGACCCTTGTAAAGGCTGGTCACGTGACCTCCCGGATTCTGGGAGGTAAATCAAATTATACTGAGAGAGGGGTGGTTGAGCAGCGGGTTTGTAAATTTCTCATATTTGGGGAATATGAGAAATTTACAGACCCGCTCCTCAACCACCCCTCCCTCAGTATAATTTGATTTACCTCCCAGAATCTGGGAGGTCACGTGACCAGCCTTTATAAGAGTTTCCGTCCCGCCGTGGGTGTGGAGGCCCTTGCTTGCGAGGTTGTGTTTGTATTAGAAAGGTGTCTGTATTAGAGGAATGTCTGTATTACAAAGATATCTGTATTAGAGAAATGTTTGTATTAGAAAGGTGTCTGTATTAGAAAAATGTCTGTTTTAGAAAGATGTCCGTATTAGAGAAATATCTGTATTAGAGAGATGTTTGTATTAGAAAGTTGTTTGTATTAGAAAAATGTTTGTTTCAAAGAGATGTTTGCATTAGTTTAGGTGTCCGTTCAAAAGAAACAACCAATGATTGAGAAATTTATTAAAGTAATGACTATATCAGAGAAGTACGTTGATGAAAAAATGCTTGTATTAAAGGGGGCTTCTGTATTAAAAAAAGTGTCCGTATTGGAGAATCCCGCATTAGAGGGTTTTCTATATTAGAAAGCTATCCGGATTAAAAGGTGTTTATATTAAAGCTGTGTATGTATTAAAAAAGCCCCACGTTAGCGAGGTTTCTGTATTAAAGTGATATTTTTTTATGGGAGAGGTGTCTGTATTAGAGAGGTATACCCGTATTAATGAAATGTCCGGATTAAAAAGGGTTTGTATTAGAGAAGTGTTTGTATTACAGAAGTGCCTGTATTACAGAGGTGTTTGTATTAGAAAGGTGTCTATATTACGAAAAGAATGTCTGTATTAGAGAGGTGTTTGTATTAGAGAAGTACCCGTATTATTGAGATGTCCGAATTAAAGAAGTATATGTTTGTATTAGAGAAGTGTCTGTATAAGAAAGGTATGCGTATTAGATAAATTTCCGTATAAACAAGGTAACTGGTTAGCAAAGATGTGTCAAAGTCAAATTAAGTGTACGTATTAGAAATGTGTGTTTGTATTAGAGAGGTGTCCGGAGTAAAGAGACGAAGCTAGGTATTAGAAGTGTATGCGCATTTGAATTGATCCGTATTCTTGATTATTACTTTTGGCATTCAGCTTTTCAGAGTTGTTCTTAACCATGAACATTTTTTTATTTTTTGCAGGTGGAGCAGGTGCTGAGATTAAGCTTGTCCCATCGCGTGAAAACAGCAAGCAAGGTGGTTTGTTGGGCGCTTTTTATAGAAAACATAAAATTGGTAATGGTGGCTGTTACAATGTTAGAGTTTAATAAATCTTCCTTTGCATGCATAGGCCTACTCTGGGATAATATTTGGCCATATTTTCATTTTTTGTTAAAATAATTTCATAAGTCATAATTTAACTTTTAAGTTAATCTTTTACTTGTAAAATTTTCTTTGTTAAAGAACGAAATTAAATAAAACAATTGAATAAAGATGTGTTTTTTTGTGTTTTTTTTTGCTAGTTGCATGCTTACATGATTGTCGATCCATTAAACAAATCTTTAAACGGTTCACGTATGAAAGAAATGGAGAATAATACTTGGTTGCGAATGGGTGAGCGAAAATACCAGATTTATTTCGAGTGTTGAACATGATATCTTACGAGTGAGCGCAGCGAACGAGTGAGATTATACAATTACTTTATGGTTTCCGTGTTTGGATGGCCTGATCCAAACACGCGGAAATGTTGCGAGAGTTAAAATAAATCACGAGCCCAAGGCGAGTGATTTGCCTGCTTTTCTTAGCTCGAACAACATTCCCAAGTGTTTGGATCAGGCCATCCAAACACGGAAACCATAAAGTAATTGTTTTATAAAATAACAACAACACGATAGTCTTCCGTGTTTGGATGGCCTGATCCAAACACGGGTTTCGACCAATCAGAACACGCGTTATATATATGTTATTTTATAAATCATGTTCAACACGAAAAATAAATCTGGTATTTCCAAGCATCCATGTATTTTTCTGTTTATTATATAAACAAAATTCAGCAAAAAACAATAAAACTTCCGTAGCAATACGTTTTACAACAAATGATTTTTTACGTGTGTTTAAATATATTGTTCTCAGTGGCCAAAAACTCTATATATATATAACACTTAAGTTTATATAATAAAGAGTTTTATTTTACGAAACGTTATCAGAAGCCACGGAAGCATTTCGAAAGTGCATGGAAGGGCATTGGCCAAAAGAGGAACTTTTGTAGCCTATATGACTAAAATCAAACAATTTTATGTCGTTCACGAACCGAACGAAAATTTTGAAAATATGGAGTCTTGTCCATACACTTTATTGTTGCAGTGTCTTTATCTGCAAACGTAATGAAGTTGTCACGAAAGTGATATTTAAGGGAAGCTTCACATATCGATTTTTTCCACGAGAAACGTCATATGTTCGTTTGGGGGTGGGGGGGGGGGGTTGGC
>CACRXK020012501.1:0-15047 GCA_902702795.2 Paramuricea clavata
TGTATCGTTACATACGAACTGTTCTATCTCTTTTATTTACAAACTGAAACCCATATAATTAAGGCCTAAAGATATGATACTTGTGAGTAGGAGTTGTCAATGAAAAAGTGTTAATGAGCAATTTGGAGTCAACATGTTTTGGATGGCTGTTTATATATTATTGTCAGAGTGATAAATGATATAAATTCATCTACTTGACCATGCGTTACTGTCTTTGACTGTCTTCTCATATCATGGACAACTTGTGCTCACTTAATAGAAACATAAAAAGTTTCTCTGATCAAAGTATATTTTAATCAAAGCACAGCCCTCGAAAACGAGATCGGCATTTGGCAATGCCGACCTAAATGCCGACCTATCAACCTCCCAGGTCGGCAAATTTTTGCCGACGTTAATTCAGAAAAAGTAAGAATGTTTGGTGCTGATAGCTGTTAAAAAGTCAGCGATTATAAAATTTGATTCGTAGTTCGATTATCTATAAACACACTTTGCTATAAGGTTTAAAAATTGACGTTTAAAAATTAAATTAAATTAGCTCAGCTAATATTTAGTTTTATTATAAAACATTTTGATCACAGAAACTTATATATGATGTAAACAAACTCAACTAATAATTACTAGTATATTTTTTCACCCTAATTGTGACTAAAAGCTTGCATATAAGAACCTATAATTTAAGAACCTGTTAGGCTAAATTTTTTTATTTTAGACACGCTAAAATAAGAATTTGTTTAGGCTAACATTTCAGGTTCTTATTTTATCACATGAAGACAAATCAAAAATGTATATAAATCAAAGAAAATAAACTCTTCACAAAGTAATGAAAATAATCCAGAATACTGAAAATGTCATTGAGTGCATGTTAGCAGCTTTACAGTATAGCTTTACAGAATAGCTTTACACATAGTCATAGCTATTAGTTAGATAATTTGGGCACAATATTAATTTATATACATGTAAATTATACCTCATGCACATACCAAAAATGAGTCCTTTTCTTTAAGAATTTAACCTAATTTCCAAGCTCTAATGATCATGTAGTCACTACATGTATTGCCCAAAGGTGGGGTCTGGGGGTTTTAAATCCGAGCTTTCTTTCATCTAGATGGATTGCCTCCTACACAAAGCAATCTGAAACACAACCCAGTTCATTTTGTACTATGATTGCCTGATCTTGTGTCACAAAGAGTGGCACCATCCCATGCATATATATATTGTCAGCACAAGCTGCTATGGCCTGTTTTGTGACATGAAATCAGACAACACAGTAAAACCCTGGTTACCCTGCATATAATAAGGACCTAGATTTTTTCCAAGTTAGCCTAAACAGGTTCTTATGTGAATGGTGCTTACCTGACTGACTGTTCATGTCACAAACTGTAATTATATTTAGTATATTCAGTATTTTCAGGGGGCCATAAGCCCTTGAGTCATATGCATGCCTATCCCCTTGGATATATGTGTGCTAATAATAATTGTTTATAAATTATATGTATTATCATATCATAAATCTGTTATAAATCTGTAAATCATTTATATATAATAAATCATATATAAATCAGTTAAGAAAAAGAAAGATTTGTTGATGTAATAAAATTTTTATCAGTGTTTCCTGAGCATTCTGATGAGCTCTGATATAGAGGGAAACAAGCATAATTATATTTAGCAATTGTCCTGTGAAGAGACATGATGAAGTGAACTAACGTGATCACTAGATTGACCAGAATTGTTTAAGTTAATTTAATATTACTATTAGATCATTCAGTGTCACAAGAATATCATCATTTAGTGTCAATATATATGAGAGTAATATCAGTGAATTCATACTTCCAGTTCATAATTTCAAAACATACATACGTATAACACAAAAAAGTTGAATATAATCTTAGCGCCTCGTACTCTCGTCACTGTCAATCTATTGAACTCTTGTTGTTTATAACGAAATCATCTCCATAGCACGCACGAGCTTGAACTTTTGCTCAGTTTATCCAGCTTTTGCACGGTCAAAAATTTCTCCCCCGGCTTTGCCACGAAGACAGGAACTGCAACCTCGACTGCAACCACATTCTCAATCACACTTGTTTCGAATTTCGTCAAGCGAAAAGCTTTCCCCAAGGCCAAGCGATTCTGTCATAATGACAACAACAACACTGGCAACATGTTTGGAGGGATTGATACCGCATTAAATATTTTCATGATGAGACACTCCAAAGGTAAACACAAATTATTCGAACTCACACCTTCGGGATTTCGGTTCGCCGCCCCAGCTGTTGATATAGCAAGTCACACGTTCAAAACGGCCTCTTTATTCACGATGTTTACAGTCAAACAGTTACAGTATAAGATTGTGCTATTGTGTACAAAAATTTCCAGTGTAGAAATGTACAAGAAATGAAGCGAAGTATTGTCAAACATTGCACTCCTTGGTCACAATTTATGTGGAATGTTACTTTCAACTCGTCATATACTTCATCTTATACAATTAATGTGGATCAAAACAAAAAACGTAAACAAAGCCCGCGCATGCGCAGAAGGGACTGTAACCTACCTTTAAACTAAGATTTCCGCCTAGTGTATCAATTGCCACAGTTTTAACATGAGAGAGTTATATGTAACTCTCTCTCTCGTTAACATTATGAAGATGTTAGAGAGTTATAATTTTTTATAACTCTCCGCGTTCACGATTATGGCAATGAATAGAGTTAAGTCAGTTGTTTGAGAGAACGTTAGTAAAGCTTGTTTCTTCAGATTTTCATCTTATATTTTGGTATTTCAGTTTGTAGAGTGTCAATAGCGTGCGTCCAAACAGGAAATAGTAGAACTTGACTCGGTCAAAACAATGAGATGCTTGCATCAGAAGGGTCAAAGTACCCCCAGAGCATGCTTTGACGTGTATTTGGCAGTAGATACGGTAAGCATAGTTGCAATAAAATTAATAAATTGAATCTTTCAGCAATTCAGGTTTTGGAAATACTTTCCCAGATTAGCCAATAGGGCATTACATTGGAAAGGTTTTCTGGTTCTATCTAATACGAGAGCTGTATCTGAATGCTGGTCTTGCTAGATAATCCAAGTGAGCATGTATATAAACATTTACATATAGATGAACTTGGTAAGTACTAAAGTACTATTAGTTTCTACTAGCGTGAACTGATAAAGCTGACACTTGAGAAAAAAGTAAATTTACAAAAATTTACTAATATGTGGAAGTTTTTTTAAAAAAACTGACATAACTCTCTTCATTGCGGAGAGTTATAAAAAAATGATAACTCTCTAACATCTTCATAACGAGAGAGAGTTACGTCAAACATAACTCTCCAGTCATGTTAGTTCAAGGAAACGTCGAGAGAGTTAAGAAATTGGGTGTGGTCGTTGGGAAAAGTGGGCGTGGTTTGGGCGTGGTTCAAACATAACTCTCCAAAATCATAATTCTCCGAGATAACTCTCCACTTCATAACTCTCCGTTTAGCCGGTCCCCATGTTCACAACGTACGTCCATAAAAACAATATGGCAACTCATGGGAATCCTGCTGGTCAACATTTCGCAGGCGCTCACAGTTTCAAATGACTGACAGCTGACGCATTAGTGATTTGGTTCATTTCTTAATTTGGGCACTTTTTAACACTCGTCCCCTGTCCACTCATCAACTTCGGAATTGTTAATTTGAGCGAGAAAGTTATCTGAATAACTTGATAAAGTCATTTGCTCAAGTGAACCAATTGATAAAAAAAGTTGAATTACCTATGGTCCAAAAATCTAGGCAGCACAACTTTTTTTCCTCCAAGGGTGGGGAATGGAAAATGACCCACCATGCTGTGGTATTAAAAAAAGCTGCACTGTTAAAGGTGATCTACAGTCCGATCTGCGCATGTGCACAAATGAGCCCACTTTTTATGATACAAACAGTTTAACTATGTTTTGAGTTCGTGAAAAGCCTGATTGTTGTTTCTTGATCATTTATTATACTCTAGAAGCTTGAAAATATAAATAGTTGTCGAATAAAGCTCAATATTTTGGACACAAAAATGTAAACAAAGGCTTTGTTTACATACGGACTGTAGATCACCTTTAATGGTTGTTGTAGCAAAACTTGAGATAGCTGTAAACTTAACTTTCCTGCTTTGTTCTGTAAATTGTTACTAACAAACAATGAAGTGCATATAAATTAACAAAGGTTGTTTGACACGTCCTACTTAATGGATTAACTGTACACATGGGCAGATGTGATTAATTATATAACCCATTGAGCACCACCACTCTCCCAGTGTAAAATAGTGACGCAGGGTCCATTGGGGCACAACACTTCTACTATATGTATGTTACCACATAATATATTTTAAACCATAATAAATATACTCTGCAGAGAGTGGCAGGAAGTTCTAGATCATCTAATTCCGATTACAATATTTAAAATACAATATAAATAAAAAGTCCCATTTCACTCTATAACTTGGATCAGCACATTTGGAAAGCTAAATTGTGTTCTAATATATCCATCATCATTACAGTCATAGTTCCCAATCATTAAATTCTATCAGTTTATTTAAGAGTTCAAAAAGTCACGAACAGCGACGGCCATATCTGAACAAGCTATAGGTTGCTTAAATGAATCACGAGCGTGATCAAACTCTCCTTGTGTTATGACTTTCCTCTCCAATAACGAGGGTAAAATTACATCTAAGAGATCTTCTACAAAGAAATCGGCATGTGACTGAGCTCCTATAATATTATCACTATACAATACAATTTCATGTTTACATGACTCAGAACTTGCCACATTTTTCGCATTAGCTGGTAATTCTTCGACACATTCCCCGTGGGATTGAAGTATACGAAACGGTTTCTTCTCGCTGATTTTTTTCAAGTCGTTTAGGAACCTTGAATCATTCTCAGCTTCACATAGCACAATTGTCTCGTTGTGGCAGACAAAACGTTTGCTAGGATTCTTGCCGACTTTCCCACCAAGTGCTTTTGATATAGCTTGATGACCAAAACATGTGCCATATACTTTAGGCTTTTTCAAGGCATGTGCTCGTTGTATAAATAATTCCAGTTGTTTGATCCATGCTTGTGTATCATCGTTGACAGAGTGCTTACTGCCAGTGATATAAAACCCATGAAATGTTTTCAATTCCTCTTCAGTAGGAAACTGACCTTGCTCAGCCACAAACGTTTTCCATCGCCCTTCTTTCGTCCCAAATACATCTTCCACTCGTTTGGCAATGCCTTCTGATCCTCCCCATTTAGCCTGGCTGTCACAGACTATAACACCAAATAATTTCTGACTTAAATTTGACATTCTTCGAAAAATACGTACACAACCACCACGGAACGTTTTATAACAGTGGTTTTATACCCTTGACGTCGACTTGTTTACATTGTATTGTGAGCCAGCAATAACATCACAGACAATTCATGTTGAACTTCATGTCACAACGTGTAATAGACAAAATTTGCATTTAACAAATATAAAACATTTTCCGTGTTGATATACAGTTATATCAACACGAGTGGAAATTGGGAAAACGAGAAATTGTGTGGAAACACGACGCCCGAAGGGCGGAGTGTTTTCACACAATTTCGAGTTTTCCCAACTTCCACGAGTGTTGATATAACTATATATCAATACGGAAAAATGTTTTATATTTGTTTTATAATATAGCAATGTCAAAAGCCCGAAGAATAAGAACAATTTCCGTGTTTATAAGCGGCGGAAAATTTCCCGTGTTGACATGGAGTTATATCAACACGGCTCTTAGCCAATCAGCGTTCAGAATTTACAAATGCTATATTATAATATATTATATTTCATGGCATTTTTTTCCGGAACAATTTATTTTGGCGAAAAAATCCGTCGCCAAAAAAATTTCGGTCGGTGTACCATTTTAGGGGTCCAAAAAATTTTCGGACATACCAAAATTTTTCGGAACATCAAACAAATTTTCCCAAAAATCGAAAAATTGACATAATATCCCACAAAATTGAAAGAATTTGTCCCATTTATTTTATTTGACCAAATACTGCCCGACTGTGAAGCGAATACTGGCTTTGTTTGCCCAACAAACTGGGGTTATTATTAAGGTGGCTCGATACAGTTTTCAAAAATTCAGGTGTTCAACACTTTGAAATGTTCAAATTATGCATTTTTAGAATATATTCAGCAGATATTGGGTTTTTTATATATTTCGATATCTCTACTTTCAAATTATATTAGTTTTAGTAACAGATAGTTCGTTGCTATGACGACATACGTATACAAAATACACTCCAAAATGGCCTTTCGTCTCGTATAGTTGGAAAAGAAGCATGGTGACCCCCAATTTTTTTTCTTGCATTATTGTACTTGGACGAAAAGCTAACAATTAGCAAAATACAAAAAAATTCTGTAATGCCATTTTTTTGGAAAATGCGAAAATGTCATATTCTTCGGTAAAAATTTTTTGGCATTACAGAATTTTTTTATTTTTTGTATAATGAAAGTTTTTAGCGGTGCAATACAGCATGCAAAATTTGAACATAGGTTACCAGACAAAATAAAGAGATATAGCGTATTGTTTTTCTAAAATGGAAAATTCTAATGACGTCAGCAATTGACATAAAACGCTATATAGAACACGCGAAATGACGTGAGATGGCGCGAGCAGCTGCTTACGTCAGGTCATTTTGGAAGTTCTGTCATTTTGTTAATCAGTTTCCGCGACCTGCGCGTAAAAATGGTCACCCGGTTTTGAGTTCGCGATTCTTGAGCAGGGTTTTCGTGATAACTATATCGAGCCACCTTAAGAGAGATTTTCTTGTTTTGACTACTTTTTGCCCGACTTTTGCCCGACTTTTGTTGAACATTTGCCTTTTCGACTTTGTAATCTTGTTGGGGGGGCAGCTGCCCCCCCCCCTGCCCCCCCCCGTCCCGTACGCCTATGACTGTATAATAGTTCAAGTTCCATTCATTCAATGGAAATGTTACATTTGATGTCCCTTGGGATTCGAACTCGCAAGTGAAGAAACAATTGTCTGTCAAATCTAAGTTTTATTGTCAAAATGTTATAGTTAAAAAACTATTTAACATAGATATGCAAAAAGGATTAAAAAAAAGTTAAGTTATGTTGACTCGGTTATTGTCTGTCCAAATGCAAAATAAGGTTGGGCAGGGACAAGCAAGCACAGCAGAATATTTCGTGTATTTTTACCTGTTTCTCTATATAGGTGTACATATAGAGAAACATATCATCGATAATAAATTCGCGCGAAGATCAAGTCCATGTTTTACAAGTCCATGTTTTACAAGTCCATGTTTTACAAGTCCATGTTTTACAAGTCCATGTTTTACAAGTCCATGTTTTACAAATGTTTTACAAATGTTTTACAAGTCCATGTTTTACAAGTCCATGTTTTACAAGTCAATATTTTACAAGTCCATGTTTTACAAGTCCAGTCCATGTTTTACAAGTCCAGTCCATATTTTACAAGTCCAGTCCAGTCCAAGGTCCAGTCCATATTTTATAACATGCCATATTACATGCATCACCAGGCAAATAAGCGAAGTGTAAAAGTTCAATAAGGTGGTTGTCTACTCTAAAATTTCAGGAACAGTTTAAAAGTTTTTAAATATTTTTTTTGGCTTTATTTATTTCATAAACTATTATATTTTCACTTCATGGTGTTTTCATTCGGATATTTTAAACATTTTCGTCAAAATATCCATTTATGTAGAAAGATATCCGATAATTCTGCAGTTAGCAACGGTTTATTTTTTCTATGTTTACTTTGGTTGCTATGGTTTTTTTTCATTCAAAATTATAATATTTTGCCGCAAACCCCCCTCAATAGTACAAAGGCATTCCCCCTCACTGCATCTTGCTCGATCCATGCCTCTGAAACCAGGCCTGGACTGTATTGTCGCGTGTAATATATACAACTTTGAAATAAAACTATATGCTGCGCAAATCCCCAATAGTTGTTTATATTTATAAAATCACCGGCTGAGACCTGCTTACAAAGTCTGATTAATCAAGGATTGAAAGAGTCAGTATAAATAATAATTGGAAATTGCTAGATAGTATACTTCAAAATAAGATTTCCGTTTTTATATCAATTTTTTAAATAAGTTAGGTTAGGGTTAGGTTAGGTTAGGGTTGGGGTTGGGGTTGGGGTTAGGGTTAAGGTTAGTATTAGGGTTAGGGTTTAGTTTTGCGTTAGGATGGTTTTTTCTACATTATAAAAACGGAAACCTTATTTTAAAGTTCACACTCCTTGATAACCGCCATCTTGAATTTTGTCGTGTGCTCGTATGAACTTCGTAGAATTGCTAACAATGACGTCATGTCATTTTGAGGCCAGCGAAATAACTTCTTCCGAGAAAGTCGTAGGTACGATAGCCGAGAAGGGCCATAACTGTACACACTCGCCGTTTTTTTCACCATTACACACTCGTTTTTTTTCCTTCAAAATTACACTCGCCGTTTTTTTCTTCAGAATTACACGCGACGTTTTTTCAATGCAATATAAATTACACGCGACGTTTTTTTTTTTAATGCAATAACATTTTTTCAATGCAATAACAGTTTTTAACAGTTCAATGCAATAACAGTTTTTGTTTTTAAAAGTTCAATGCAATAACAGTTTCAATGCAATAACAGTTTTTTCCAAAAATTACACTAGCCGTTTTTCAGAATAGACTACGTTTTAAACTGAGGGTTTCACTTTGGATGAAGATGGGAGCATTCATGTGTTTCATCAAAACAAAAAAATCATGTAAATACATGCAGTACAAACTTTCACTTTTCAGTCGGTTATGAATATAATGCATTGTTTTCTTTTGTGTTTTCCAAACTATATAAACAAAAGCTTTGTGTGTTTTGCCAGGGTCATTATATAGTTATTTTCCTTGTCGCACTTCTTCATATATAAAATGTATGTGTCTTGCCATATCGTATATACCAATCTTGAAGAAAAATTTTTTGACGAAATGTCATTCTGAGATCAGCGAAATAATTTCTTCCATGTGGCACAGGGATATATAGCAACGCTGAAATACACAATTAAAGCTTTTGTTTAGTTTACCGGAAAGAGACAAAAAAAAACAATGCATTATTTTCATAACCGACTGAAAAGTGAAATTCACATCCGTTTTGATGTGGGGCATTAGGTGTAATGGATTTACACTCCATTCTTTTATCTGCTACATACTCCTTGAGTTTCTTCACATCCCAACCTTGGATCATCTTTGGTAGTTCGCTCTCTGCGCCGACCAGTTGTGTTCCATTATCGCTCAACATTAATGAAGGGTAACCTCTAATCGCGAAGAATCTTCGGAGTACTTGAATGAATTCCATTGTTGAACAGTCTGTTGCAAGTTCCAAATGAACTGCCCGAGTATTCAGACAAGTAAACAAAACACCATAGTGTTTAGTGGTTTTATTTCTTCCAATTTTGACTTTATACGGACCGAAATAGTCACAAGCTGTATGGTAAAATGGAGGTGTTTGAGGCATCAATCTTATCTTCGGCAAGTTCAGCCATAACTTGCGATTCAATCTTTGGATTCGACTTCTTACAGTAAATACACTTTTTCTTGATTAACTTTGCCAATTTTTGCACTCCGATAATCCAAAATTTTCTTCTTGTTTTCGCCGCTGTCGACGCTATCCCAGTGTGAGTAATCTGATGTACATCTTTGGTAATCAGGTATATGAAATGTGGTGGTTCTTGGGAAGAAGTACTGGATGCTTCGAATCATACGTTACGATAGCTTTGTCCACTCGTCCGCCGACTCTTATGATTTCTTTGTCATCTGTGAATGGACTAAGCATATTGAACTCTTTGTTCTTAACACGTTCGTTTTGGTGTAAATAGGTAATGGGACAAGTACTGGTGTGAGACATTGTGTAACCTAAATCATTATAGGACCAATATTCAAATTTATTGTTATTTACTTCAACTTCAATAGTATGAACTGCATGTACGTGATAAATTATGGCAATGACGATTATAGAAACTGAAGGAGGGATGAATTGGTTAATTGGAAACGATAAGTAGAGAGATAAAGGAGAGAAAAGGAAAGGCAACCCTGTACGCGTTTCGACCTAACAGTCTTCTTCAGCAGGGTTTTTTAAAGGGGGGTGTAGGTAGAATTTGCAGAGGAGAATGAAGAAGAGTTTAGGAGTTTGGTGAATTTTGCAGAAGAGAATGAAGGAGAGTTTAGGAGTTCGGATAAACAATGGCACAGAAACAAAAATGAAAGGTTGAAGGATAGTGATAAAACTACTGCATATTATAAGTCACGTTATCCTACCAAATGTCTTGTTATGGCGAGACATACCAACACGCATCTTGCTGTTCATCTTTTTGTTTTGTAAATTAAAGTGGAGCAATGAATTGGTCCTTTCAAATTGTGGCTTACTCAATAGTACAGTGAGTATGAATGAAGTGATGGTAGGGGTGGGATAGGATTTATATCATAGTATGATCATGTGACTGAAGGTGCCGGATTGCATCCTAATATGGTGAAGGGAGCTAATTAGATAGGGGTAGGAAGGTATGGCAATAAGAGGTGATCAGTAGGGACTTGAAAAAATAAATAAATAATTACACCGTGCAGGGTTTGATCTTATAAAATTATGAGTATACATTGACCAAAAAACTGAATATGTACATATAAAATTATGAGTATACAGTGACCAAAAAACTGAATATGTATATATATAACAAAGCCAAACAACGATAATAATATTGATGATATGATATGATCGACCAATCGTTATTTGTAGTAGGTCTTAATTTGTCACATGGAGCTGATGGAGGATTCGAGTTATCCATTATATTTACATAATATACTAATAAAACTTGACAAGCATGTTCGTGTTACTTGGGCAAGGAACCAATGGTCATATGAAAACTGAAATAAGGACTGGGAATAAGTTGGTACGTTATACGCTGGTCATAGCTGAATAATTCTACATTGGACGCGTATGACGCCTAAGGTATAACATGCATGTTGACATGCATAGAGGATTAGAGTTAGGTAAAGGAATTATTAAAACTATTGCTATTAGCCGTCCAAACATATTAGGCACATGCATGTCCAAAAACATCAGGCTCTGTTTTAATAGTCCAACTGTAGGTAATTAGAAAGGTTGACCAACCATGCAATGATGTCGAGTCTATTCCAGTGGTTTCATATAGGTGTCATCGTAGGAAATGCCACAGTCAAGGAATGGTATGAAAAATTGTCTATTGACGTCAGTTTTAATCTCTTTCAAGTGCCAATTAGGACAATTAATTCTTTATAGTATGTGGACAAAATGTCTGCTTTATGGATAGATATCATACAGCTGGTATTATAAGTTGTTGTACATTTGTATTCAAAACGTGGTGTTTCTATTGCTTTAAATTGGCCAAATTATCCAGTATTGCCACGACCAATGACGAAACTCCAAAATCTGTGTCGCACCCAGTGCTGTAGAAGTGGGGGGTCGCTTGGGGCGGAGCCCCCCTTCTTCAAACTCTGGTGGGGCTGAGCCCCCCTTCTACTTTAGAAAATCGAGAATTTATTATGTCACAGAGGAGATTCAGTCATCTGGCGATACTAAATACCGAATGTACTCATATCCAAGAACGACAAGAGAAAACGTAACTTTGGTTCATTTACGGAGCAGGATCTCTGTTACAATCTCAACAAATTAAAAATATTTAGTTTTGATTTAAAAAACTCCAGCAGAATTAGTCAGACTTTTGAATTATAATTAGTTTGGACTATCATAGATTAGTTTGGACTATCATATATTATTCCTTGCACATAATTATGTAGATTAGTTCAGTCTTCGATCATTAGTACGCTAGACAGGTGTTTGTTCATTTATTATTTTCTTGTTATGGATTAGTGGGCTCGCACTTTCCAGAAAAAAAAACATTTCTAAGAAAGGTAAGGACGATAAGTATGGAAAGTGCAATTTAAATTACGCTTAAATAAGGCATTAAATTTTGAAGAAAGAAATGTATTCAAGGAAACTGTATTAAGCGAATAAATTTTACTCGTATATAATGGCTTGCTTAAGAGTCGTTCAAGAATTAAATTTTTAAGAGAAACTAGCAGGTTTTATTGCATTTCCGGGGCTCTGAGAAGTCTCAGATTTCAAAATTTCCTGGACCTCCCAGTACCAGAAGGCTCACGCCTTCGGCGTTCGCTACGAGTACCCCCCCCCCCCAACAAAAAATGCCGCCGCGGTAAGGGCTATAGGATTATCCCTGGTCATCGTATGGCTCACCCCTGGTCGTCATATCACGTCACTTTTTTTATGATTTCACGGCTTCACGCTCGTCAAGAGAGAGCCCCCCTCCCCCCTCTGGTAAATTTAGTTCTACAGCACTGGTCTCACCATATCGAACCCGGTTCTGGCCATAGAAGCTTGAGTGTTGGGTCTTTATCAATGAGATGCCAGTGTTTACGCAAGATAGATCCTATATGAGTGCATGGTATTAGTGTTATAGGGCACAGAGAACGTTAGTATAGGTTTATTGCTATTAGGTTCATTATTTGGGCGCTGGTTAGTAGCATTACCATCAATGCGAATAATATTATTCTCATTCTCCCCAATTAGTAGATTGGACTGAGTATATTGCAGAGGCATAGTACAAAACATGGACTGGACTGGACTGGACAGTTGGACTGGACTGGACAGTTGGACTGGACTGGACAGTTGGACTGGACTGGACTGTTGGACTGGACTGATTTTTACATTTTCTCTATTCTTGACTTGCACGTCACCCGCCATGTCAGATGGCATGGCACAAAAGAATATTTTATCACAGAATAGATATACCATGTCATGTCTATTTTGTGATTTTATCGATCGGAACATTGTCTGGTGTGTACCAGGAGGAGATTGGTTGCAAGTCAAGAATATAACGTTTTGCACCTGAATTACTTTTGATTTTCGGAAATATTTTACCTTCGCCGATGACCTCACTTTATAACTGGAGTGAAATCTCAGTAAGAAACCCCAGTAAGTAGAAGAGAATACAATACCAGACATAAACTACTTATCTGTCTTTGCTATGGGTAGCCTGCTCGCATACGTATTAAATTTCGATATTTCAGTCTGCATGGCCATGGGCGTAGGAAGATCGGTATTTTGGGGGGGCTCATATTCATATATTCATAAAGCAATCAATTTCAAAAGAAGTAAATGATGCAGAACACGAATATATGAATATGAGCCCCCAAAATATCGATCTTCCTACGCCCATGGCCATGCAGACTGAACTATCGAAATTTAATACGTATGCGAGCAGGCTACCCATAGCGCTAGCAAAGACAGATAGGTAGTTTGAGGGTCTGAATGGGGTTAACTGACTACTGACATTTGCCTGAATTTTTGACTGACAACTGACAAAATATCCTAACTGACAACTGAGAAATGATGAAAAAATGATGAGTCAGCTTTTTTGCAGTAACTGACTACTGACAGCTTGCAATATATCGCACTGACAACTGACAACTGGCTTAAATTTTAGCTGACAACTGACACCCAAATACCCCCATTAAGACCCTCTAGTTTATGTTTGGTATTGTATTCTATTCTACCTACTGGGGTTTCTTTCGCTTTAAGAGATTTCACTCCAGTTATAAAGTGAGGTCACCGGCGAAGGTAAAGTATTTCAATTTCCGAAAATCAATTCCGAAAGTAATTCAGGTGCAAAACGTTATATTAATGACTTGCAACCAATCTCCTCCTGGTACACACCAGACAATGTTCATCGATAAAATCACAAAATAGACATGGTATATCTATTATGTGATAAATATTCTTTTGTGCCATGCCACCTGACATGGCGGGTGACGTGCAAGTCAAGAATAGAGAAAATCAAAAATCAGTCCAGTCCAACTGTCCAGTCCAGTCCATGTTTTGTACTATGCTTATTGCAGAGCTTTATTAAAGGCATTATCAATTACATTGTTAGTATATCCCCTAGTATTTAGATTAACACGTAGGTCCTGAAGGTGTTCACTTAATTTAATCTGTTACGGTTAGTAATTAGTCGAACGTATCTAAGGGCTTGACTATATATGATGCTAGTTTTGCAATTGTTGGGGTGAAAGGACCCATTATGTAAAAGTAGAGCTTTGTCTGTTGGTTTAATAAAAAGGTCGGACTCCAGTTGGTTGAGGTTGTTAACGTAAATACTAGTATCAAGAAAATGGACTTTTTCATAGGAGTACTCAAATTCGAATTTAATAGTGGGATGGAAGTTGTTAATATAATGTAGGAACTCCTTTAGTTTATCAATTCCATGTGTCCATACTGCAAAGATGTCATCGATGAATCTTATCCACTCAAGTGGAATCAATCCACCAGGGGCATCCCTTAGCATGTTGTGTTCTAATTGACCCATGAAAAGATTGGCATATGAGGGCGCCATTGGAGAACCCATAGCAGTGCCTTGGGTCTGAAGATAGTATTTATTGTCGAATTCAAAATAATTGCAGACCTCTCAACTTTGCAGAGAAGTTAAGAGTGAGATTGGGGATGTGGATGACATGCACCTGTGTAAACGTCCGGGGGTCTGAAATGGCATTTCGTACATTATGAGAGTTGGTGTTTTTTTAATGAAATACATTGCTTCATAACGTCCTTTAAGACAAGGCACTTTAGTTACAATAACTGTATTTCTGTGACATACAGTAATCAGCTTTAATCAGTGCTTCCACATCCAAAGATAAATTTCCCCAATATTGCCTCAAATTTCAATTTTCCACAAACTTTTTCCTCTAAGTGGAAACACTTACAAGCATGATCCAATAAAAAAGTTTAGGGTAGGGATTTCGACGTCCAAAAGCTAGGTAGGGTCGGAAACCCACATTTTTTTTGGCCCAGTGACTTAAGCATTGCCATTGGGGAATCCGAATTTGATAGTGAGCCAGAGAACCTTCAGAGCCACTTTGGTAAATGTTTTTGGCAAGTGACTAATTTTCCGACAACGAATTAATTATGATAAAGTGATGAAGTGAAAAACTCTGGGCCGTAGCGAGGGGGGGGGGGTTAACCCC
>CACRXK020012502.1:0-15045 GCA_902702795.2 Paramuricea clavata
TGGAGTCTGGACCTGTAAATTCTGATCAACAAGTCTTAAGATCATAGTCTTAAAAAGCCGTGGTTATGATCAAAAGAAAATTAATATATATTTTTAGGATTGCACTGGGGAGTAATGTCTAAAAAGCCGTTACCGTGGTCAGAAATGGAAATCCTGACCGTTACCGTGGTCAGAAATGGAACACGTCAAAATAAAGACATTACACGGCTTCACTATTTACATGAAGCTGTGTACTGTAGGTTCATAAAATAGAGTATTACGTCTTACAACATGCAGAATTCGCTCCAATTTTTGCGGTAGGAAATCGAGCCGTAATGATTTATGTTCAGAAAGTGCAACTTTCGTGCAACTTTCGGTGAAGGCGCGACTCGTTGACATAATGTCAGTGTAACTCATTGTAATGTCAGTGTGAAGTATGATCGTATGCTCGACTTGTACTGGCCTTAAAATATCTTTTACAGGACCGTCTGACAAAATGTCCGATGACTTTGAGTTTGGGTCGGAAATATGTACGATGATGTCCGATGACCTTCAGTTCAGTTTGGGTCGGAAATAAGTCTGAATAATATCAGCGCAATGTATTAATTCGGAACTAAATGTTGTGAAGATATTAAATAATTTGTGTCATCCATACTTATTTGCAAGCCAAAATTAACTTGTTTTGTCAATAACAGCTGTAAGACTTCCACAACTTAAGCCCGTTTTCCACTTCGTCATTTCGCTTGCCACCCCGCGCTCGATTACATTAAAACGTTATTTCCGGTTCACTTTTTACACATCTCTCCATTTAACACAGAAGCTTCTAGTCATGGACTAAGGTACATTTTGATTTACGTCTGTAAAGTCCTCGATATATTATTATTTAAGAACTAAAAACTACATGTTCAACCATGCATTATATACTAATTACAATAACACCTAATTATCATATGTAGTAAACAATTAACTTACAAATGACCACACATCTCCTTTTCGAAGATAAATATTTTTATGTCTCTTAAATGTCATTAAATTACTTAATTCTAAATGCGTTCTTTTTTTGTTTTTTTTCTAATTTAAATCTAAGTGTTCTATAATTCTTATAATTGTTTCTAATCGCTAAATTATAATTGTTTCAGTTGGTCAATCATATAAGTTCACAAATTGAGTCTATTAGGCGGTACAACAACACGTCCTGAACGAGTTCTCACGACATTGTCGGACGTACTATTGGGACATGAAATGTTCTCACTCGTACTCTCGTTCGTAGGTTGTGATTCTCTCATAACTGGTTCCTTTGGACTGGGTACTACTTGTCGTCTATTTCTTCTCACCGTGCCTTTTTCCGTTTGCACAATATATGATCTTGGTTCGGGTGACTTGGAAACAACAACTGCTGGAGAACTCATTTCTGGCAACCAAACTGTTTCTCCAGGACTCAGGTCAGACAAACATGTCGCTCTATGTCGCTTGTTGTAACCTTGTGTTTGTTGACGTTTGTATGTCTGTTCGTTCTTTCTTAATTGTTCCGCGTCTAATAACATAGGTTTCAGCTTTTCTGGAGATAAAGGCAAAGTAGAACGTAATTTGCGTCCCATCAGTAACTCTGCTGGAGTGTGTCCGTTCTGTAGTGGTGTTGTTCTGTAGGACAGTAGAGCCAAATATGGATCTTCAGATTTGACAAATAGACTCTTTGCGGTCTTTACTGCCCTCTCTGCCTCTCCATTACTTTGAGGGTAATAGGGACTGCTTGTTAAATGAGTAAACCCCCATTCGTCCGCAAATTTGGAAAAGGTAGCTGCAGAAAATTGCGGCCCATTATCCGACATAACAATTTCTGGGATACCATGACGACAGAAAAACGATTTCAAGTGGTTCACGACGTTCTCTGAAGTGGTATTCTTGAGTGGAGCGACTTCGAAGAATCGGGAGTAATAATCGACAGCGATGACATAGTCTTTTCCATTATGATGGAAAAGATCTGTGGCAATCTTTTGCCAGGGTCGTTCTGGGAGTGGAGACGCTATCATAGGCTCTGCGTGGTTTTGTCGATGCTTACAACAAGTTGGGCACGTCGTAACCATATCTTCAATCTGCTTACTCAGCCCTGGCCACCACACAGACTCGCGTGCTCTTTCTCGACACTTTCGAATTCCTTGATGACCCGCATGGATTTTATCCAGAGTATCCAGTCGTAATGAAGACGGGATGACTAATCTTGTATCTTTCATCAGAATACCTCTTTGCACTGTGATATTACCTCTCTCTGGCCAATAAGCAAGAAGAGTTGAGTTCAGCTTGGTCCTATCTGGCCAGCCTTCAGTGCAAAATTCTGAAAGTTTTCTGCACACTTCATCATCTTGTTGATGAAGTCGAATTTCTTCAAGTTTCCGTTCGCTAGCTGGTAGGCTTTCGAAAATGTTCGCCACATACAAGCTCAAATCTTCTGTCAACCGCTTATCGACTTTGGTAGGTGGTTTTCTAATTGGCGCTCTTGAAAGAGTATCAGCAGTGACTAACTCCTTTCCTGGTATATGATTAACGTGGAATGAATATTTCATCAGTCTCATTTTAAATCTCTGAATTCTAGGAGGGAGTTGATCAAGAAGCTTTGTGCCAAATAAAGGAACAAGTGGTTTGTGGTCTGTCTCAATGAGGATATCTTTCCCAAGAATATAATCGTTGAATTTCTCGCACGCCCAAGTTGTTGCCAAAGCTTCTTTTTCAATCTGGGCGTAGCGCTGTTCGGTGCTAGTCATAGATCTGGATGCGTATGCAATTGGCTTTCTTTCACCGTTCTCTTGTTCTTGTAGAAGGACAGCCCCAAGACCATAAGAGGAGGCATCTGCTGACAAAATGGTTTTCTTAGAAGGATCATAATACGCAAGTACTGGTGTGGAACTTAATTCGACTTTCAACTTCTCGAAGGCTTCTTGTTGAGCTGGTCCCCATAGAAACTGATTGTTTTTACTAAGGAGGTCTCTAATTGGCTTCGTTTTCTCTGCTAAGTGGTTAATAAACTTCCCAAGTTGGTTGACCATTCCAAGGAATCTACGTACATCGCCCACATTCTGAGGTGCATCCATGTCTCGAATCGACTCTATTTTATCGGGATCGGACTTGATTCCTTCTTCGTTAAGGATACAACCAGCAAACTTGACTTCTTTCTTTGAAAACTCGCATTTCTCTGGATTAAGTGTAGCTCCAGATTCATCTAGTTTCTTCAGCACTGCTCTAAGTCTAGTGTCATGTTCTTTCTGGGTCTTCCCATGGATCAATATGTCATCAATTATGCATACTTGACCATCCAGGCCTTCCAAAATTTCGTTCATCTTCTGATAATGTTCAGGTGCCGTCTTGATACCAAAAGGCATTCCACTGAAGCAAAACCTGCCAAACGGTGTGATAAACGTGGTTAATAACCGAGATTGTTGGTCTAGCTTCTCCTGCCAAAATCCTTAATTACAATCCAATTTAGTGAAGATTTTGGATTCGCTGATCTGTGCTAATAGGTTATCTATCTTTGGAAGAGGGTAAGTCTCGCGAAGAACATTCTCGTTGAGTTTCGTTAGGTCGACACATATTCGAATATTACCATCTGGTTTGGGTACAACGACCATCCCTGCACACCACTCGGTGGGTACATCGACTTTCGAGATAACGCCCAAATTTTTCATTCTCTCCAATTCTGCCTTGACTTTGTTCAAGAGCGGGATTGCCACTCTTCTTGGCGTCGTCAGAGCGGAGGGTGTTGAGTCAGGTTTCAATATAATACTGAAATCACCATCCAACTCTCCTAGGCCTTTGAACAAATTTGGATAAGTGGATTTAACTTCGTCTTCGATCACGCTGCTCTCGTCAGCTTGAATAGTTTCTACTTTCTGCACGAGGTTTAGGGCATCAATAGCAGGTCTTCCAAGCAAAGGCTCTTTAAGATTCCCAATAACATAAATATCTTGCAGTGTTTCTTTCAAACTTGAAGTTTTCAAAACCCCTTTGACGACTCCTTTAACGGGTAGTTTCTCTTGACCAGGTCCAAACAAAGTTTTGGATGTTGACCTAAGTTGTGGAAGTCCACTTCGCAAATAATCAGCTTCAGGTATTACCGTTACGTCGGCCCCAGTGTCAATCTTGAATCGTACTTTTGTCCTTCCTAGCGATAAGTTTACCGACCAATCTTCTTTACTTTCATGGTCGCTAATCTCACCAAGGAAGTAATCTTCGGAATATGAGCACTTCGGGTCGGTTTCTTCGGTAACTGAGCGAACTTTCTTGCTTCTACAAACCGCAGCAAAGTGTCCTTGCTTTTTGCATTTTAAACATGTCGCATTAATAGCAGGGCAAGCATCTCTTTTGTGCACTGGCGATTTCCCACATCGATAACATTGACTTTTACCGGCTTGATACGGTTTCAAAATTTGCTCTCCTTTCGAGTTCTCTGGCGATTTTGGTTTATTTCGTCCCTTAGTCTTGCGGAGGCGATTAATTTTTCCATCTTCGCCATCTCCCTGAAGGATATTGTGGTGATGCTTGACTAACTCTGAACTTTTGGCTTCTTTTACAGCTTTATCCAAAGTCAATTTCTCGTCTTGCATCAGCTTTTGCGATAGACTTGCATTTCGAATACCAACCACAATACGATCTCGTATAAGTTCATTCTTTAGATCTCCAAACTGGCATGTCTCTGCTAATTCGTATAGCGCTTCGATAAAATCGATCACCGACTCTTTCTCGCCTTGTACACGTTTATTAAAGCGAGCTCGTTCGAATATAACATTCGACCGTCCCACAAAATGCGATGCGAATTGTTGAATAACTGTCTCGTAGACATAGTCTTTTTCGCTGAGATGAAAGCTTTTCAAGATATCGTTGGCATTTCCACCCATTGCATAAACCAAAGTGTTTATCTGGACTTTGTCGTCAAGTCCCGCTGCAATGCGATAGCATTCAAAGCGTTCTATCCATCGCTTCCAATCTTCTGGCTTTTTTGAATCTAACTTTTCAGGCAAAGGGATCTGTGCTGTCGCCATTCGAAAATCCTTTCCGATTATTTCACTTCCCCAAACACCTGACACCATGTAAAGTCCTCGATATATTATTATTTAAGAACCAAAAACTACATGTTCAACCATGCATTATATACTAATTACAATAACACCTAATTATCATATGTAGTAAACAATTAACTTACAAATGACCACACACGTCAGAGAAGCTACAGTTCGGTCGGACAAAAAATAGACCTTAGTTTCACTAGGTCGGACAGAATGTCCGGCGGTTTTCTCTCTACGTCGGGCAATTTTACGAATTGGTCGGACAATGACCGTGACCCACCGATATTTTAAGGGCTGCTTGCATTTGGTGCCATATACAACAATCATACGCATAGTCTGTTGTTGAGGAGCATACTTCGAAGCGTACTTTACTATGCTAATCTGGAAGATTGACGGGTACACACTACATGCACGTGTCAATTACGTCAATTAGAAACACTCCTGTAAAATCGAAAATCTTAGCTTAAACCCTCCTGGGGATGGTGTACTGTATATTGCCCATTTTTTATATAATTGGCAATTGCTAATAATTATAATTCAAATTTTCCTTAACTCTTGTTGCAGGGGCGAGATCCCACAAAAACTCTGAACATCGCCGTCTCATCAAGAGCGTTATTTAATCTAGACGAAGAGCATGGTACTTTTGTCAGGAAAGGTCTGGATGAATATATTCAAATGCAAGTTAGCAAAGAAAATGAAGTGTTGCTGCCTGGCTCTGCCTTTCCTTTTATTAAGGTGAATGCTATTATTATGCGGTGAATCCGTTACTAAAAAACTCATGACAAAAAATCGGGTAGGACAAAACCCCGCCGAACAAAACTCCGACGACTAATATCACCCCACGACAAACAACCCACACAGAACAAACTTTTTAGCACAATATAAAGTTGTATAGATCACGCGTAATCTTCAGGCGAAAGAGTTATCCATGCATTCATCCTGCTTTTGTGATTGCTTTTGTCTGTTGGTCACATGTTTGTGTTTCTTGTTTGAAGGAAATGCTTTTTAGATTCATTTATAATTGCTCTTTGAAATCATGACGTTTGAACAAGACCGTGCGAGCAAGTCGTGTAATAAAAAACTGCTTACTTTTCTTTTATTTTATTTTACTTAGCATTAAATTGCGGAGTTTTGTTTCACTTCAGTAATTTTGTGTTTATGTTGCCACAAATATTGGCGTCGTGGATTCTGTCATATATGGAGTTTTGGCGCATCTGACACTGTACTTTTCACGCTATATATTTGAACAATTTTAATATACAAAAGTTTTTTTGTCACTCTAAGAAATGTCAACATTACGGATTATACGGTACTTTTATATTGCTTTAAATTTACATTTGTTTATCCAGTTTCTTACATGTGTACGATACTTCAGCATGTTCTATTTGATATTGTATATAGTTCCGATAAAAACATTAACAGCTTACCCAAATATCTATTCATCAGGTTACGGTTGCTAGGGAGAAATCCAATTTGATTGTGGTTGACTGTACACTCTTGTCCTAATAAGGGAGAATGTATTTCAAATAGAAATAAGAACATACCTAAGTACTGTTTAATAAACGAGCAGGAGTGTTTTATTAGGTTTAAAGCCACGAGCGCGCAGCGCGAGTGGCTTTAGACCTAATAAAACACGACCTGTGAGTTTATTAAACGGCTTTAAACACGACTACAAATTCAATAGATATACTGCCTTTATATTAGTACTCTTTATATAAAGAATACTAATGAGGAGACGACAACAATAGACACTGCTTTATTAGTATTCTTTATATAAAGAATACTAATTAGGAGTGTTTTATCAGGTTTAAAGCCACTGCACGTGACATATTATGGCTGACATGATTTGCCAATTACTCATGAATTATTAATGAGTGTTTGAAGTACAGTATTAAGTACCTATTTGTAGGTATACAAATGTAAAAGTTTTTTCATGAGTTTTTATTTCTCAGGATGATCATTTGTGTATTTAGGTTTTAATTACGCGTGACAGCCAGGGGCCGCTTGCATAAAACTGTCAACTACTTTTTAACTACCCGTTCGTATAGTTAAATACTGTACTCTTTAACTTTACCACGTGGTTAAATCGTTGTATAAAAATGTACAGTAGATAGTGTAAACCGCAGTTAAAATGCAGTTAATGTTAATTATGCCTTAATGCTGTTCTCGCGTTTTTCATACGTGTGTACACGCATGGAAAAGTTTAAATTTTTTTATTTAACACTAGTATGAATTACCTGTAAATATGCACATTAAATCATTCACAAAACTATGTGCTTTTTATTCATTCAGTTATTTCATAAGCAACTACATTTAAATTTTTCCGTGCGTATATGCGCGCGTATGAAAAACGCGTGACTGGGGAGCACTAACTAGTTGGCTACTAACTCTTGACGAAGGGTCTTCGCTCGAAACGTCGAGTTTCTGCTTATTTTTTAAGGTAGTAATATAACCACTCCGCACAGCATTTTCACATTGGTACTACCAACACTGGTACAGACAGTTTAAAAATGACTGGGGAGCAGCCTTTATATACCTTCCAAAAACTTAGATCAGGAGTGACTAACATTTTCACCACTTGTTATTCGTGACTTGTTATTCGTGACAAGTTGGATCGACAAAATTTCCTCGTGTGGGGCAACATTTACGGCATTGTCGTCATTCGTGACATGTAAACCAAATATCAAACATGTTTGATATTTTTCGTCATTCGTCATTCTCGTGTGCGGCGAGCAAACGTCAAGCGCATCTTAATAGGAAAATTTGCGCATGCGTGCAACAGAAAAACAAGACATGAGCACGTGATTTTGATCCGCCATGTTGTTTTTAAGTTGCACGCATGCGCAAATTTTCCTATTCAGGCGCGTTTGTCGTTTGCTCGCCGCACACGAGAATTGTTTTGTCACGAATGACGGAAAATATCAAAACATGTTTGATATTTGGTTTACATGTCACGAATGACGAAAATGCCGTAAATGTTGCGCGCACACGATGAAATTTTGTCGATCCAACTTGTCACGAATAACAAGTACGCGCGACAAGTGCGCTCGTGTGCGGTGGGCTTTAGCCTACTCGTCGTCCTACAAAACTAACACCAGTACTTGTCCAATGAGCCTTTCTCACGCCGCCATTTTTGGGATACTGTAATTTTTCGTAAACGATTATAGCAATGTGAAAAGCAATATTTACAGAACTAACTATTTAGTGAGTAAATTTACCATCATACACCCACAACATTTTAAAATGTCGCCGTTACTGGTGTTTCATAAAAGTACCCCAAAAATGGCGGCGTGAGAAAGGCTAATTGCCTATTTTATACCAAAAATGTTCGTTTATAACTTATTATTATATAAAGTATAGTGTTTATAGAGATTTCGAGCACTGATAAAAGTGATAATCTCACATGTGAGATTATTCATGATAATCTCACATGTGAAAATTATCGCTTTTCAATTATCACTTTTCTGTAAAAATTATCGCTTTTCAAAGACTGTCCTTTATATAATAAACAGAAAAATACATGGGTGCTTGGAAATACCAGATTTATTTCTCGTGTTGAACATGATATCTCACTCGTTCGCTGCGCTCACCCGTGAGATATCATGTTCAACACTGAAAATAAATCTGGTGTTTCCAAGCACCCATGTATTATTCTCTATTTATTATTAATTTGACATGCTAACAACAGTAACATGCATGCGTTTAATTATATGCGTTTGGCCTGACTGAAAACTGAAGACAAATGATTAGCCTGTTCAATTAATCAATTCAAACGATTTTGTTAACTGTTAAGCTCAATTAACTAATGCCCAATAGCTGTGTGAATGAATGTTTCAGCCATCTTAAATGTAATTTGACCACCATGTGTTCAAATAAATGGTTTGCCCCTAGCATAGAAAGAAATAAGGAAATCATAGAAATAAGAAAGGCTGGAATTATTTTCATATTTGGGACCTTTATTGACTGCCATTTGTGATTTAAAACAATGCTCATGCCATCACTCGCCATTCATTCTACTCGATTGGCTTCCGGCTGGTGTCAAAAACGCCACTTGCTCTCTGATGGCTCTAGACGTTCTCTTCACGATCGGTGCGTTTCGTCGGCTGCAAAGACTCCATGTCTTTTTATATCGCTCATGATATTCGCTTAAAGCCTTAAACCTGTGTACTGTTCCTAATTGATGTTTGGACTGAATGTTTTCCGCAACTATATTAAAAACACTGTTTATTATACATGACAATTTTCACATGTAGGCTCTAAAGAACGTGAATGATGCTCTGATAGAAAGAGACCCTGAAGAGGAAGAACTATTTACAGTCACACTGATGTCGAAAAATAGCGCAGAGGTTGGGATTCGGCTTCAAAAATCCATTGCAAAATATGAAGGTACGAAAGCGTAGATAGTTTAACCTAATTCTGTCAGTTTTGAAATAACCGCAATTTTTGTTTTATTACCGAATTGCCTTTCTGAAATCAGTGATATTTTACCATTCAAACGTGGGCAAATATGTCGATACTCATATACGCCTTTGGCCTGCGTTACGATGCGTAAGTTTGGCCAGTATGTTTGTTATCGAAGAAAAATGGTGATTTTTCGTGGCTAGGTAAATAGGTGCCCTCCGTGTTTTTTTATGAAACAAACAACAAATTTATTTTATTTTATTATTATTAAAGTTTTTATTGTCTAGAGTCACAACAGACGTGCAACTTTACAAATGTCAAATTCCTATTTATTACAGTTAAAAAATTGATCTATCCTAATTAATTATATGAAAGTTAAAAATAGTTAAAAAGACATCTATTTATGAAGGATCGTTTAAAACGTGCCGTTTTAATTTGAGGTAAAATAAAGTTATGTTCCCTTTGTCCTAAAATTAATTAAAATCCTTTGTTTACACACAGGAAGCAATTCATGTAGGGCATGTTCTGGATACAATTTTGCTAAATAATTTTCTGTTTCTCTCCTCGATCACTTCAGATATCGTAATACTCTTTGTCGTATATCCATAATGATAAGCCCGCCGGAAAAACTTGTCTATACGATCCAAATATTTCTTTTGGAGTTCAGAGCCCCATACTTCAATGCAATAGTAAAAGAGTGACATGATTAGCGAATCGAATAATTTGCTTAGCTGATCTGCAGAGTAACCATAGCATCTACACACTCTCAATATGTACATACGCCCACTAGCCTTCGACAGAAGATATGAAGATCCCAGCAACATGGAATTTCCTGAAATGTGACACCTAATAATTTCAACCAGCTCTTTCGTTCAATGCCTACAATCGGTGCCGGTAACGGTTTCATAGACCCACCGTGCACAACCATTTCACACGTTTTAGAAAGATTTAATGTCATTTGATTTGCTTCCGACCAATTTTGAATGCTTTCCACCTCAGCCTCAGCAGAATCCGATCCTGATTTTACCGGAGCACGTGTTGTTATATCATCAGCAAATTTAACCAATTGGTTGTTTTGCGCATCCATGGGTTTTATATCATTAACCATCAACGAAAATAGAAAGGGACCCAAAACCGTACCCTGCGGTACGCCTTTGTTAATATCAACATAAACAGTTTCTATGCCATCAACAACAACTCTTTGTTTTCTGTTAGCCAGAAAACTAATAATCCAGTTTATAGTATACGGGTTAATTTCGAGTGTTTTCAATTCTTCACAAATAATGTTATGAGATACCGAGTCAAACGCTTTCTTATAGTCAAATGATATTACCCTACCAGAGTCTGCACCTTCATCCAGCCACTTGAGCCAATGATGCAAACACATAATCAGAGCATCGGTAGTATTTGTTCCCTCCTTATAAGCAAATTGATCTCGCCGAGCACGGATTTGAATGCAGACGCAATCTCCTGTTTATAAACTACCCTTTCAAATAATCTCATAATGATGTTTGTGAGCGATATAGGCCTCAACTGATTACACTCTCAAAGGAGATTCTTTGGGTATAGGGTTCACATTGGCGAGCTTCCATATCAGGGGGACACATTGTTGTTCGATTGAGAGATTGAACACTTTGGTAATTATGGGCGCTAAAAGTTGTGCAAAGTCTTTCCATAACCAATATGGAAGCCCATCAGGACCTGGCGCTGTTCGTTTTAGTTTCGTCAAAAAATTAATAACAGTAGGCTCATCAATGGTAGGAACTCGGGTACCTATAGGAATTGGTATGAGTTGGGGGGATATGTAGTTCGCATCCGTGTTTACATTTTGAAAGTACGAGTTAATATGTTGTGGATCGATGACTGAGCTAATATTGCTGTTCTTGCTTTTTCTACCAGTAATTCTATTCACAGTATCCCACCACTTTTTGGATCCAAAACTATTTTTTCTATTCTCATCATCAACGGAACGAACAAGATTTTCACGAATTAGCTCATCAATACGTTTTTGCAGATCATTATTGACTCCCTTCGTTATGTTCTTATTCCTTATCTTACATAAGTGTTTGACCAAAGGAGACATATATGGTGGGTCACGTGTTGACATTTTTACTTTAATTAACGGGAAACAGTCATTAAACATGTTGGTGATAGTGTCATTTAATAGAGTAACTGTATCAATGACATTATTGCAATTATAAATGTGACTCCAATCACATGTCTCCAATTTCCTCATCATGCTGAATTTCCGTTGAGCTCTTACGTCTCTAAAGTAGACATCCTTTCTTTCGGGTTTTATAGCTTGTCGCGGGGAAACCATGACAACCAAATGGTCAGATCTTACTAGACCTTTGAAAACCTTTGATTTTTCCCAAAGATGTGGACAGTTGGTTAAAAATACATCCAAAATTTTATGATTTCGGGTAGGCTTCTTGACTAATTGTTCCAAGTTGTGCTCACTGATAAGGTCCTTTGTTTTTAAATTGATTAATGTCTCCTGCTATAATTATTCTTGCATTGGGCTCAGGATAAAGAATCTGTTCTATAGTTTCAGACAAATGATTTAGTAACTCAGTCTCAGGATAAATGGGGTCAGGTGGGTGGTATACTGAAGCTACGTAGTATTTAGTATTAGGTGTTACAATTTCACACCAAACACACTCAAAGTTGTTGTCAAAATCCAGATTTTTAACTTTCCAGTTGTCTCTACACAGAATAGCCACTCCACCCCCCGACCGCGAGTCACACCGGTCTTTTCTGACAAAAACGTAATTGCCGAGACACACCAGGCTTGACGGAATTTTGTCGTTTAACCATGTCTCAGTAATGAAACAAATATCAATGTTATTAGTGCACAACTCAACGTTTAGGGAGACAGCAGCATCAGGTTTTGCTAGAGAACGAGCGTTAATAACCATGCATTTGGGTGTAACTTTAGGAATTGGAGGTCCCGTTTGTTCTAATGTTATACTGATGTTGTTAGTTGTGTTACAAGATCTAGGTGTTCTTGCCAAATTAGGGGGCGGCAATATTTCCCACGCTGTGGAAAAAAAGACTGTTCGATTTCCCATGCATTATTTCTGCTTCTTATTCTCCTTACAGTTCTACGCGATGCTTGCTTTTTAGCAGGGCGATGGCTAATTCGGACAGGGATCTGAAATGTTTTCGCGTATCCAAATAAAAAGTTCGTCGCAAGTCAACTTTTTGGCGTTCTACGGAAGTACTAACCAATCAACATTCACGAAATTTTGAAATTTAAAAACGTTTTTGATATACGTTACTGTACCATACGCTTGAAGTGGAAAACGGCCTTTAGCCGCCCGCTTGCGAGGCACGGCTCCCAGGTTCGAGTCCCATATTAAGCAACAGTTTTATTTTCAAGTTAAAAATTTTTTTTTCAACTTCTTTTGAGTATGATTTTAAGCTTAGGTCTTAGGATTATTAGGAGTTAAGGTTTTGTGGGGTAGGTTTAATTTTTTTAAGAGAATATTTTTAACACTTCTAATAGGACTAAATTCCGCCCTGACTGCCTGGCACATTGCCCGACTGCCGCATGTAGATGTAGACTAGTATTTCGATTCCGATGGAATTATTAAAGTTTGATAGTTTAGATACATGTGATGGATATTTTGAATATAAACTAGATGTAGCACACAAAATATGCGTACAGTCGTTTAGTTTTGACCGAGTACACCGAATATGGGTACAGCCGTTTAAGTTTTGAGTACTCTTTTATACTAGAAAGCGTACAGCCGTTTACCCGTTTTAATACTTTTGATTGAGTATGCTTAGAAAGCGTACAGCCTTTACTTTTGATCGACTACGCGTAGAAAGCATACATTGACAAATACTAGATCGAGTACGCATATTAAAACCCACTATTATTATACTTTTTGTATATAAAAGAGTACTGAGTACAGTCCTCAGAGAGTAAACAAAGTAATAGCACGAGAACAGGAAGTCGAATGAGCCATTGAAGGGATTGAACGCCAGCACGAAGAGCAGGAAGTCGAATAACCCGCTGAACGCCAATAAGATAAGCATAACTAATCACATGCGTCCACGATTTGTTTCGATTGGCCAGAATTAAGAGCGGCCGCGTGGGAGAATAAGTCTTGCGCGAAAAAAAATCCGAAGCGAAACTATGACTCGAGCCAAAAACAAGGAAGCAAAAATAGAAAAGGGATTATATAAAAACTTAACAATTGGTGCGATCCAAAGGAGGTGTTCATGCCTGACGTAGTTTTCTTTTAAAAGAAGAAAGGGTTTCAGAATTTTTTGAATCCACAGAAAGATGATTCCATTGCATGGCACCACTATATCGCAAAGTTTTCTTTACAAATTCACTATTAGGCTTAGGTAAGCATAGGTCTGTATCGCTACTACGCAAATCATAATTAGACTGAATTGTGTTTCTTTTGCAGAAACACTCGTTTAGATTAGGGGCAGTGTGGTTATTAAGTATTTTGTACATCATTATTAATTTATTTTCTAAACGTTTCACATCAAGTGTTTGCCAACCGAGAGCATCCAAAACATCAGTAGACCTAATATCATAACTGGCTCCATTAATCACTCTAGTACCCTGGGTACCAGAGCCTCTTATGAAGTGAGGACACGACGAGGAGGCTCTGGTCACACGAGCCTCCAGCCTCACTTGTTTACTACAGATATGACGTCAGAGAAAAACCGGTTTTCTAATTTCTAGTGTTGACATGATGGCGCCTCGATGTCGCGTGTCAGAAAAGCGATTGAGCGTATACAGCTATTTCAATTAAGGTTGTCCACGAGCAAAGCGGAAAAGTCGAATACGAGCGCGAAAGGCTGATGGGAATCGCTTTGAAAATTCATTAATTTGTTAGCGATTCCCAGCAGCCTTTCGCGCTCGTATTCGACTTTTCCGCTTTGCTCGTGGACAACCTTAATTGAAATAGCTGTAAACTATATTAAATATGTCTATGGAAAACACCCCAGTAAAAAAAGTTATTAATAAGCAAAATAATAACATAAACCACTTCTGTCGAATTTGTGGTATCGATATACGTATTTCTGGCAGAGGGAAGCTAAACATTTTTGAAGGCGCCAAATCAGTTCGGGATAAACTTGCTGAAAGGTTGTCGTACATTCTCCAAACTTCTGTGTCGAAGGATGGAACCTCTTCTACGATATGTTTGAACTGCAAGAGGAACCTCGAAAGGTTGGAAAAGGCAACAGCCGACCTTGTTAGATTTAAAGAAACGGCTGAGAGAACTGCTAAAGAGCAAAGAACATTTATAGTAAATGACAAAGAGAACTCTGGTGAACGCTTTAAAAGGTGCACGTTTTTAGATTCTCCAAAAAATGAAAAGCCCGTGAAAAGAAAAGCGTGTGAAACAGAAGTTCGACGAAATATTTTACAGCCAAGTGCAACGCCTATGTTTTTAACAGAACTTCCGAATCACGACGACTTGTTTGTGAATTCCCAACCCAGAGTTATGAATCGTTCCAAAACTAACGTAGAGGTAAGTTTTAAAAAAATACAAATACTATAATTTACCTGTAAAAACTATCAAAAGAGCTATTTGTTTATAATGTAGGTGACAATAGACTATCCGTCTACACAGAAGCACAA
>CACRXK020012503.1:0-15045 GCA_902702795.2 Paramuricea clavata
GTCCTAAAATCGTAAGGTCGCTAATACCACCTGCTATACGCAGGCTATATATTGTAATATAAATACAAACATAAATAATAATATTTAATCAACATAAATACAAGTTTCGATATGATATATAGATATACATGCATAAAAATCACAAGAATACATTAAAGAAGACACCCCAAGTACACGGGCCTAAAGTTGTTCCTTATTTTTAAGAATACATCAAATAAGAAACAAACTAATAGTGATAGCCTATACTTTAAATGAGCAGAGACATGCAGAGTTTCAAAAATTGGACACATCATCGTAACTTGATTTTGCAACTAGAGTTGTAATTGTTTTGCTATATGCATAGCTATTACATGCTAAAAAATATGTTGATGATAAAAATGACTAGAGAATGAAAAATTTATTTTACGAAAATTATTTATAAAATTGACTCTATGAACTTCTAAGCAGTGGTTATAGCTAATTTGTACTGCTGCATGCAGGAGTAAAAAATGTCGTTCGTCTCCAATGTAGATTACAATTAGTTTTACATGCTCTAAATATATGGGAGTAATAACTAGAATATTTACAAGTTCAGAACTAGAAAACCTACTTGAAGTTCACTCACACTTACACGATCAATGAATGGAGGTTCCTCTGATCTTCTCTTGAGTGTCAGTGCTGTTTTTGAATAGCTGGAGGGTGGGTAGTCACATAGTAAGGTGCGACACTAACGCCCGTATTCTAAAAGCGCACTCACACTCGCACTCAATGAGTGGAGGTTCAATCTGAGCTTGTCTTGAGTGTCGGTGCTGTTTTTTGAATAGCTGGAGGGTTAGTGTCGTACGGTACCTTACTATGTGACTACTCACCCTCCAGCTATTCAAAAACAGCATTGACACTCAAGAGAAGTTCAGATTGAACCTCAACTCATTGAGTGTGAGTGAGCTTTTAGAATACGGGCGTAACCCTCCAGCTATTCAAAAACAGCAATGACACTCAAGATGAGAAGCTTAGCCTCATATTGAACTTTCACTCATAATTAAGTGAGTGTGAGTGAGCTTTTAGAATACGGGCGTAAGACAAGAGGAAGGCTCTTTTCTTTCCTCCTGCGAAAAATGCCGTTTTGCATGTTGTTCACAGTATTATTACAGGAACTGAATGCACATAGCAACAGAAGCGTCTCCGCCAGCAGACCATTAAATGCGGCAAAGCCAGACTTTGTCAGTCTCCGCTATAGTGTATAGGTATTGACCAATATTCGTATAATGTTAGGGAATTTAACATCAAAATAATTCAAAATGAATGAATATTTTCATTTGGACTAACTGGAATCCCAGCTGCAGAATGCATTAAATAATCGTCTTTATGGTCTCTTATCGGCAGATTCCTGAGCAGATTCAATTTTCCCGCATAATGTTTTGCATAATGAAGTCAACATATACTTAATTGAATAAACAAACTACAACAGTTCAAACGGACATTCATCCTGTAACTTTTGCTAAATCTGTGCTTCACATGCATAAAAATTTCCAGCAAATAATTCATAATCTATGTGTCCTTGATACCTATGGTGAGCGCGTGTGTATTCCTATCTTTGTGCGAGATTTTGATAAAACCGGCTGAACAGTTGGTAATGTAGTAATTCGAGCTGCACATTCCGACATGTTGTGTTTAAACACTTCAATGCAGTGGCGGAGTTTTTATAGCGTATAACTCTGATAGAGATGGTTTTCAACTGGTCAAGGTTGTCCCGAGTTTTGGCACAGGCATCCACCGAATAACATGACGACAGATACTGAAAGTTGCAATATGGGAGATTTTTGTTTATTTCGACCGAACTCCGAATTTCGAGACGTGCAATCGACCGAACAGCCGATGAAATTTATAATCAACGTTTCTGGGCTACGGTTTGAGACTTATAAACATACCGTTGAACAGTTGCCGGAGAGCGTGCTCGGTTCTGCGTCAAAACGAAATAGGTACTGGGACTCTGAGAACAACGAATTCTTCTTTGATCGTAACAGGACATGCTTCGAAGCAATCTTAACGTATTATCAAACCAAAGGTATCTTAATACGGCCAGCTACCGTACCTATGAATATTTTTGTCAATGAGTTGAAATTCTTTGAGCTTGGTCAAGAAGCGCTGTGGAAAGCCACTGAAGGGTACAATGGATTCGAAGAGCAATACGAGAAACCCAAAAATAAACTCCAGTGTAAGGTTTGGGAATTGTTTGAACACCCAGATACTTCGAGGGCTGCTAGGGGGATCGCGATATTGAGCATAAGTATTATATTATTATCTGTTGTCTTATTTTGCATCGAAACACTGCCTTCGTTTCAAGAAAACAACATGAAGCGGAATGGTACTGGCAAGGAAGAGCAGGACAAGGATCGGTACACCTCTGGGCCTTTTATTATTGAAGCACTCTGTATCAGCTGGTTCACCATTGAATATGTAGTTCGCCTTCTTAGTTCACCGAACAAATGGAAATTCGTGACATCTATTTTAAACGTGATTGATTTAATCGCAATTATCCCTTTCTACATAAGCATTGCGATGGCGAACTCGGAGACAGATGTTTCCTCGCTGGCTATATTGAGGGTAGTTCGGTTGGTCCGTGTATTCAGGATCTTTAAGTTGTCGCGATATTCAAGAGGGCTGCAGATTCTCGGTCACACGCTGAGAGCAAGTGTCAAAGAACTTGGCTTGTTATTGTTCTTCCTTTGTGTGGGTAAGTGACTTCAAATAATATGAGATTATTTATGGTTAATTATTATTCTTATTCAGTATTAGGGAAAGCGATCTTTAATGCACCTGTGGCCTGTCTGTCAGTTTCGAAATTATGAAAAGTTGAGAAAAACTGACGTCTGTTATTCTGTCTGTTTAGAAATTGCGAGTGCACGTTGTTAAACAATTGTTAATCCTGCTATCCCAAAAAATCTAATTTGTTGGGTAAAATTTAACTATTTTAGCAGAAATAATTACATATATATCATGTAATATGTCGGTTTTGTATGAAAATAATCCGATTTCGTCACTGATATTGAATGCATGTCCGCCATAATCTATTAATGGATTATATGGACATCATTGATATCTTTTAACCAATCACATGTCTTTCAGAAACGTCACCGGCGAACCAATTACAGTTACCGTGTGAACTATACAGACTTTTTTACATAAATAGACAAAAATAACATGCTTGGCTGAGCAGTTGAGAACTATATACACATAACTATATTGTTTGAAATTCTTATCTTGTTAATATCAAAAGTATGGCATTAAAGACACGTGTCACTTAGTATTTTTGGTTTGCCAACTTGCCATAGAGTATTTTTAATTGCACACAAACAATATACACTAGCTATCATAAATAATGATATCAGTTTAGCTATATAGTAGTTGTAAAGCGTGGGTCAAAAGAATGAGCAATTCCAGCTTTTGACTAAATTTTTATCTGGGCGAGAAGAACAAAATCCATTACCACAGCTAGAAAGAGCATGTTAAAATTAGTAAAATTGCAAAGTTTGGTTGCGAAATGTTGTAAAATGAGGAAAATATAGCCCTACGAATTTGCAAATTGTGTATTAATTTGTATTACGCTCGGGGAAATGCACCACATTTGGGCCGAAAGTGGTGCATTTTCCCGCAACCAAACTTTGCAATTTTACTAATTTTAACATGCTCTTTCTAGCTGTGGTGATGGATTTTGTTCTTCTTGCCTAGATCAAAATTTAGTCAAAAGCTGGAATTGCCCGACTAAATCCAATTCCAATTCAGTTATTTACTTATTTACCACACTGTCTTTCATTTTAGGTATAATATTATTCTCCAGTGCAATCTATTACGCTGAACTTGGTTCGAATGAGAAATTTGTCAGTATCCCAGACTCCTTTTGGTGGTCTATCATCACCATGACAACGGTCGGGTATGGCGACTACGTACCTGTAACTGGAGGTAAGATGAAGCATAGGCTGTATGGCATGTTATAGCGTGTAGATGTTGTATTTTTAGTTTTTAGCTTGGTACTGTCTAGGATTAACCTCCATACCTTATTTTAACTATAAGAATGAAGCTAGTCCTAGGCCCTAGGGCTTTTTTGTGGATGGGATTTTCGAGCCGAAGATTATATACAATTTTAGACCTATAACCAGGAGCGTGCAGCTGCGAAAAATGCAACTATATATACGACCGTTTTGGCTTTTTAAAACCGGGGCCGTTTTGGCTCTCCCCGGGACCAAAACAGAACATCAGGGGCCAAAACAGAACACTAGGGCCGTTTTGGCCCCTATTAATTTCTTATAGCTGTTTTGGCCATGTACAGGGCCAAATTGGAATGTTAATCTAAAATAAGAATTATGTCACTTTGCCATAAGTATACCGTTTTGGCTCTAACTGGGGCCAAAACGGCTCACAAGCGCTATTTTGGCACCTGAGTGATGCCATTATAAGGTAATGGTAAATATCGAGCTGTTTTGGGCACTGTATTGTATATAAATACAAAAATTGTATACATACAATCTTCCAATAGAAAATTCTATCTACAAAAAAGTCTTCAACTGTTAGTTCTATCGAGCAAGAATATATTTACCCTTACTTATTAATTAAAGAACTTTTTCTGATTTTCAGTTGGTAAACTAGTTGGATGTTTCTGTGCTATAACTGGGGTGTTATTTATAGCCTTACCTGTTCCGGTGATTGTCTCGAATTTCGCTTACTACTATTCGAAAGAACGAAACCGACAGATGACTCGAGAAATGAACCCGGAGGAAGGCTCCTCTACGAGTGCCGATAATATCCGATCGCTCATATGCTGCCCTACTGTGAACGAACGAAATACCTGCACTGGAAGAAAAGTCAAGAACGGAAAAATAATTCGCGAAAAAAGAGTGGATAGTTCTACAGAGGAAGGCGGTCCTTCTGAAGTAATGTTGCAGAATAACAATGGAAATCCTAGAATGGGACCTGTAAATGTCATTGAAAGCAACGTATAGATTTTATTCATTGTAATGTATATAACGGAAGGTACATCTATTATAGTAGTATGACATATTGGTGTTTTTGCAGGGAATTTTTGAATATTTTTAATATTCAGTGACAGGCTTTTCGAAGCTCATTTCAATTTTTTGGCGTTAGATTGATGGCAAAGAATTTTGTGAACATGATTTTGCCAAGTACAATATAATTTTAAAATTCGATGGATGATCGAAGTTTCCCCCGGAAGAATAACTTAACAAATACAAGGTTCTAAGGAATCCGTTCGACAGACATGTTATTTTTAAGAATACGATGAGTAACCCACGAAAGTACTTAAATACAATCGTGTTCAGGATCCGAGGCATAAGGAATCGGCAGGAGAGAAGCACGGATGAAGATTGGATTAAACATCATTGGATTAAACATCATTGGATTAAATCATAAAAACAAGCTTGCAGCTACCTGAAAAGTCTGAAAAATATCATGTAAGGAGTATTTCGATGTTTCGAGCGAAGGCCCTTCGTCTGGACTAGTGGAAGGCGAAGCGACGAAGGGCTCGAAATTCTCCGCATCCCTACCAAAGAAAGCTTGTTATTACAGTATTTGTGCTACCTACACTGGCACAGACTGACAGACAGTTCATCATTGTAAACAGTACAGAATGGAAGATGGAAGTTTGTTCTTAAACCACTTCCCCTTGTTACGATAAATAAGAAAATATTGTTTATTATTTATGTATAAATAATTCTAGTTTCTGAAAAGTTGAGAAAAACTCTGATTTCTGATACTAGATTCCCCTTATTACGTTTTTCGTAGCGCTTTGCATTGTGGTTATAGTGGTATCACTGATATTCAAGATGGCTTATTTTTTGTCCTTACCCGTGCAAGAACTTTTAAAAAAAGCTGGGGTCAGATACGCGATAGCCAACAGCAAAATATTCGCGAAAACATTCAATATTTTCATTCGAGGCCGCTATCTTTATCAGTGATACCACTATAACCACAATGCAAAGCGTTACGAAAACGTAATAAGGAGAATCATCAATTGCCAAAATAGACAAATTAATAGATAGAAGGAAAATAGTATTATGGTTATCTTAATATATTTCAATTACAACTTTTTTTATTTACTAAAGTGATGTTTATTAAAACATATAATTTAGTACATAAACTGGCGATTTAACGACGCAGAGTTATTGCATTTAAAATTAATCTATCTTGACCGCAATTTTATCACCCGGATTGTTTACACTATAAAGCCTGCACTTCCATTATGATTTATGAAGCCTAAGTAGTAAGCTAGCAGTACTTGATCAAAATGTGACCAAAATATATATCACAGCCAAGTAGGTATTCAATCGCGCAGTCCGTGAAGGCATTGTTTCTATTTTCCGCTGTCGAAAACATTTCTCCAAGTCAAAAGCTCCACGAAGAGTTATAAGCGGGAAAACAAATCCCAGGGAGCCTTTGATTAGCATTACACTGAAAATTATATACGGTGTGAAGAGCAGAAATACATAGAATACATAAGATCCTCGGTGGCCTAAAACCGTAGCAGTTGTGACGGTACCATGTCCTTTATCTCGCTCCATAACTCTGACGTTCTCACTATGGAAGATAGCTTCGGCGTTGAGCGCTAGTGGCATAGCATAGAGGACAGGTTTTAGGTCAAATTGTCCACACTGAGCGACATAAGAGAACAGAACAGCTATAGGTGCAAACATAACGATGATAAGCAAATCGCCCAGTGCACTATGGGGTTTTGCACTCCAACCACCTAAGAGAATAAAATCATTCAATGAATTTATAAAACCAGTAGCTATTACACTCGCGATTTTTGGGATACTAATTACTACCAGTCCAATGCTCTACCAACTGAGCTACGAGTTTTATAACATCATATTCACCTGAGTACACAAAACCAACACACACAAATTAGCTCTGTTGTAAAACATGAAACCGTTCCAAGGCGTACCACCTCTCGAGCGAGGTGGTCTACCTTTAAATCGATCTCGAAACTGTCTCAGCTCGTTTTTGGTTGTTTCCACATTTTGCCCGATACGCCTCTGAATCAATTTCAGATCCACTTCAGGTAATATTATAGTTATGTCTAAATATGGGATGTTTAAGAACAATAGCGATTGACACACACCAGGGGGAATGCGCAATTTAAAGAAGTTAGATACTGAATTCGAGCGAAGGCTTTCATATGGGGGTTAATCTCATGACAATGCTCCTTTATTTCGAAGTGTATTATTTCAGGAATTAATTCAGACACAAACTACGATGGGTTAAAACAATAGGTTTGACTACCTGTATACAGAAAGGAGGCGGACAATCCACCAAAGAACAGTAAGGCAAGATGTTCCATTTTCGCAGGTGAAATGCACGTCACCACAAACATTGCTACACAAGCCAAAACGTACAACACGGCTCCGATTTGTACCATGGCTTTAGATCTTTCTTTGTCTGCCTTCCCGGATCTTTCCTGATCTGTTTTTCCATGTCCATCTCGATAAGCGTGGACGGCATTGCTAGCAGCATGAACAGATAACACGACGATAGTTGAGAATAGAAAGATGGGCAAACTGAATTGCGATTTTTCGCGCCAGGACAAGACATTACCCAAAGCGACTGGGGCCAGTGAGACGGAAAAGGACCAAGGTTGTAGCGCTATAAGATAGCTAGTAAAGACAGTCTTCACATTTCGTTGGAATGAACCATCGGAGTTTGCATTGCGATATAAAAATCGAAACATCTTGCGCGCTTCAGGAATCACGTCTATAATCACCACGTCACGATGAGCATATAGGCCATCTGAACTGTTGCGAATTTCTTATACTTTTGTACTTGGCCTTGCTTGGCCTTCTAAAAACGTCACTGCAATTGTCTGTTTTCTTACTCTTCACGTGTGAACCACGCAGACACCTTGAATGATTGAGTTTAGCAAAATGTCTGTTGTTTCCAGCAATGTTCCGCACAGAATCGTCAAGTGTGAAAAGTCTATGACTTCTCCCAGAAAAAACTCTTCTGTCCAAAACGACAGGAATATTTGCAATCAATCTTTATTTTTTTTCCCTTTAGTCTGTTGGTCAAATTACAATAATCTGTAGAAGGGTTGCAATGTGGACCCTTGTGGACGGGAGGTTTGTGCCTGGTACAAAAAGTTCGTTTTGACCGAATTATCACATTTCTTCCCATGGCATGAAGACATCATTCGGAGTGGTAGTTCTCCACTGACATAAAAAGTTAAAAACGACATGTCACTGATATCGTCTTTTGTCACTGATATCTTTTTTGTCCAATTGTCCCGCTAAATTGATAATTGTCGCATTGGGCCAATGATTAATATTTCTAATTAATTCTGACCCTAGCCTGATAAAGGCACAAGTATGTGATAAACAGGTTATGGCAATTAATCGGGGCGAGGGGCGACATGGCAGTTTTATCGCTTCAATGACGATATCATCAATGCATGTTCCTCGTTCGTGGACTTTTATGATATCTTCCCTCAAGCGATAAAACTGATATCGCCTCGCCTCTCATATGATAACTCAACTTATACATATAGTTGAGGAATTGTCAATCATTAATGCATGCGTCACAGGCTAAGTAAATTAAGCAATTGTAAACTTGAAGATTTTTTGCACTACACTTGGTAGCTGGATTTGGTGGATAATCCAAGTAAAACCACAACAGTCTGTTTCATCCGTATAGGAATCATCAGGTGGTCCCTTACGGATGAAACAGACTGTTGTGATCTTTTGAGGTAAAACGAAAAACTATATTACGCTCTAAATAGCTGTATATATATATATATATATATATATATACATATATATATATATATATATATATATATATATATATATATATATATATATATATATATATATATATATATATATATATATATATATATATACTATATTGATGCTTGTGCTGTTACTCTGAGTGTATATCCACACCGGGAGAGCTTGAAAAATATGCCTGGCCCGATCACCTGAGTACACAACACCAGCACAGAAAAAAAACAACTTAACCTTATCTACGCTATTACAATCCAGTTACAACGGTTAGGTCAGTGGAACGCGATATGGGGACTGGTGACAATGGATTACGCAATATTTCACAAGAGGAAAAGTCAAAAAGTCTGGGAAATTTTAAAGATTTTCCACGTGTATTAATATCAATTTGTAACATTTAAAATAGAGCTGTTTATTGTAATGTTTAATGTTTACAATGTTCTTGTACGGGAAGACGAAGAAAAAGAGAAGTATAATATCGGAAATTTGATTCAGTTTGACAAGAAAGTCGTCAAGAATGGCGTAAGAGTTGAGCCATTTAAATTTTGGTTTGGTGAGCAAAATCAATTTGCTGTTTATATTAATAATATTGTATTCTTTAAAATTACTTGTTGATTATTAAATAGCCTTTATAAAACTAGACGTTACTGTCGCAAAGAAAGTGCTGCCTCACTCCAGGAATCAAAGGCATGGACGAAATTAACCGCATGCGAATTTTCACATGACAGCTCTTTGTTTTTATTGTAGACTGTGCAAGTTCGGTAGTATGGAAACCACAGTTGAGGGCTCCCGTGTTATCCGAAGGTACGATATCTCCCAACCTCGAGGGAGTGATCACACCCAATGAAAGAAACACCAATCTTGATCAGAAAATAAGAAATCAATCATCAAGCATTTTAGAAAAGACTGAGAAAGATATACCAAGCATATCACCACTTTTGAAAAAGTATCTGAAGAAAGATACCCTTAATTATTATGATGCAAAACCTTCATCAACCAAAGTTAAGGTACAAACTTATTTTTACCCACTTATTTTTTTACTTGTCTAACACCAGGCGATTTTACTCGTCAATGGGGAAGTTTCTGCGGCTTAATGGGTTAACCAAAAAATCTGACAATGTTTCTAGTGAACCTATTGAGCTGCAATGCACCCCAGTGCGCCCTACTTATTTTTTTTACTTGTCTAACGCCAGACGATTATTTCATGTTAATGGGTTAACATGAAATAATATTTTAGATAATTTTGTTCCAATGTTTCCAACATTGAGCGGCATTATTATATTTGAATCCAATTCTATATTTCTCTTCTTTATGTGAAAAGTTAATTTTAACCTGCTTTTTAACTTTTTTTAGTGGCACTCGTCATGTACCAATGCAAGGAAGATGTTGAGAAAGGGTACTAACCCTAACCTTAGTGAAAAAGAACCACGTATGGTTAAAAAGTTGAAAGAAAGGGCAAGTTGCTTTGTTAATTCAAACTGTCGTGGGAAGTGGGTTATCCTTGAATCGTCCCTGATAAATGGTGAGCTCTTTTCGGTAATATGATACATTTTAAGTTTAACCCATTAAGCTGCAGGTTTCCCCATTGACAAGTAAAATCGTCTGGCGTTAGACAAGTAAAAAAAAAACTAGAGCACACTGGGGCGCATTGCGGCTGAATGGGTTAACTAGAGAAATTGTCAGATTTTTTGGTTAACCCATTAAGCTGCAGAGCTTCCCCATTGACGAGTAAAATCGTCTGGTGTTATATAGACAAGTAAAAAAAAAGTAGGGCGCACTGGGACGCATTGCAGCTCAATGGGTTAAAGATGGACAGAAACCTTAACAGATTTTACAATCCAATTCTTATAGGCCTTTGAGGGTTAAATTAATGCCTAAGAGTTGTGTTAGTTTCATAGACAGATTTGAAGACACACCGATTGCATCAACTGACCAACTGATTTCTATTTTCAATCTTGAATTTAATCCAGGTTGTAATTTGGAAGATCTTTGGACAAAACTTTCAGATAAATTGCGTCAAGGTTTATTTCAAAATTGCAACATAACATTTCAGGTAAATATCTGCATTTGACAACTGATGCATTGAGCAAAATTGTCTGGCATTAGACAGAGTAAAATAATAAATGCAATCCCAATGTGCTCTACTTTATTATTTCACTCTGTCTAACTCCAGATGATTTTACTTGTCAAGGGCAGAGTGCTGCCACTCAATGGGTTAATGGGTTACTTTTTCTTTGTCTAGACTGATCCTGATCGTATTTTGATCTACACAAACTTTCTTTCTAGCACATTGGTAAGAATTTGGTATAGTAGCTAACAGTCTTGTGACATGATTGCATACACTTTACATAATATGTGATTGTCTCCATTTTTCATCACTTTTGAAAAGACTAAATTTTTTACGTGAATGCATTTTGTGAAAGGGTACATAGGTGGCCCTCTTTTTTACTGGGAGCTTTGAAGTTTCTGTCACCGGCAATGTGCCATATAGCCCCCATTGTACCCTCAACATCCCTAAAACATCCCTTAATTTATTCTATGTTAGGTTCCAAAAGTATTTACTTCAATTAGAGAAATGGTCGGCAAAATGAGCTATGTTGTTTATCCGTATGGCCAAGTTTTGTGTTGGAATGGTGGCGATGTTATAATCATGTAAATATTGTTGGTATTCGTTTGTTATTCTGTTTGGTTTCAGTTCTGTTTTCTTGGTGTTATTCATCTGTGGTACATAGGTAAGTCTACATAATAAGTGTTCTGTTTAAATTGAAGTTTTACATCATACAGTACATGAGAGTATAAGCAATGTTTTTAAGCTGCAACGCTTTTATTCTCAAGTGCAGCAGCGAGTTATATATCAAGTAATACAACACTCGAAATATATCTTGCCAAAGCAATGACTATATTTACTGCATGGTACTATATTTGGTATCTCTACTAGATAGTACTAGCGAATTGCCAGTGATATTGCCATAATATTCCCATTCTTCTTAAATTATAAATGTTAATAATAGAATCATAAATTCTCCTGATTTCAGTATATCCTTTTTCCTCGATTTTCTCAGTTAAGATCACTTCTTTTTTGAAATTTTTTAAGATCACAACTGTTCAAATCTTTTCGTTACGACGTAAGCTTTCGATCGTTGTGTTTTAAAAAATTAATATCTGAGACATCTGACACCTACACTCTACAGAATGCTGACTTTTCGTTTATAAAAAGCATATCAATGCCACTGCCCACTGGACAATTTTAATAAATATAGTATTATAGAAAGCGGACACAAATTCCAAGGAAACTGGTTTTGTATACATGCGGGCTGTTCGTCATAGTGAAGCATACCACACAGGGTATGGCTGGATCCCTCAGTGTTACTGTATTCTAACTCCATGAGAATTGACCAATTTATTTATGTTTGCTAAAATTAGAAATAGCCTACTGACAGTACTGTACTTCTTTTACATCTTGTAAACTTAACATCAGAATTGCCGAAACTGACAAGACAAGTTCAATATTTCATTCTCTATTTGGGCAAAAAAGAATTGTTAAAAACATCACCGAATAGCGCAAAGCGCCCGCAAAGATTTTCCTCTTTTTGCTGAAATTCGGTTTAATTAATAATTTGTCTGTCTTTAAATCATGCATATTCCTGTTCATCAATGCTTTAAACTAGAATGTTGTAAGTGTTTTATGCCTACATTTGTGTATTTTCGCATTTTTCGCAGCTCCTCCAGCTGGTCTCGAGATTTTCTTCTACAAAAGTCAAAACTGTATTACTATTATTACATATATATACATATACTATACATTGCGTGCATGATGGTGCATCAGAGTCTCAGACCAACCGCAATTGTTTGGCAACACGTGGGGAGTCCCATTAGACAATATTTTTTCTCACGCACAAAAATATCACATCGGTTTATTGCTTCCATATGAAGCCATCATGTGTGACTACAAATATTTTTGTCTACAATTATGTGTGTGTCTAGAATTGTGTCTGATTACTGATTAGATTTTGATTACATTTATCATTGTTTATCATGAAATACTCGTGGTTGATCTATAATATACCAAAGGCAAAGTTCACAGTTTCCTTTCAATCTTACAGAACTATTGCAGTTTTCTTTTTCAAATTTTTTTTTTGGAAACGTTCCAGACAGTCATTAGCTTTATAACCTTTAATATATCACTCAACAAATCAAGCTAAAGTAAGTGCTTGTTACTGCCTATAGTGAGGACATGTTATAGTATAATAGACCACTGAGGTTGCTATATAAAACTTAGTAAAATTTCAGTGCAGCTATAGCACGATCACTCGTCAAAATATACAGTTATAATATGAGATATTACCTCCTAGGTCACAACATATAGAGATTATATAGTTATAGGGATTATTTTAGTAAAATTAGTTGAAATGAAAACAAAACTTTAGTATATACAGGTGTACATGTAGATACGAATTATTACGATTAGTTAAAATTTGCTTGTCAAAGCATACAAGCCGATCAGGAACGTGAAGCCGATCAGTTCTGTTGCGTGCGCAAAATCATAACAAAGTGAGAGAAAGATTTCAACCACATAAGTGGAACCGGAATGGATGTGTATCATATAACGTAATTATATTTACACTGACTGTATGACCATTTTAATTAAGAAGCATCTAGAAAACCGTCTTTAGTCTTTAATTAAAGATTATGTAATATGCGCTAAATGACATTTACACACAATACAGTACAGTAAATACTAAAACTGTCTGTACCAGTGTAGGTAGTACCAATGTGAAAATGCTGTGCTGAGTGGTTATATTACTACCTGAAATAAACAAGCAGAAACTCGACGTTTCGAGCGAAGGCCCTTAATTCGTACACCAGGCTGACGCGACGCAATATCATCATGGCTTTGCGGGAAAGAGAGCTGACAATTATATAAATTATGTTATTTGCCAGATTTTCAGAATGATAACTACATTAAAGCACACTTTTCATGACAGCAACTTCTCAGATGTCTATGTAAATGTTCTTCCCACTGCTTGTCATATTTATCTAGCAAGTAGGCGAAAAAATCTATTGGTAATCCGATATTTTCACCGATATCCTGTCGAGCCAAGCAGTGTTTCCTGCGTTCCTCTCGCGCTAGGAAATGGCTGTCACAGTGGTGATGATAAATGCATGTATAGGGCTTGTTTCTCTGATTAGTTTTTGATGATTGCTTGTCGTAATTTATCCTTTTGTGCGAGAGTGCAAGAGGTGGAGATAAATTATTCCGGGGGGAGGGGGACGTATCAGAAAAATATAGTAGTACATGGTGAATTACGTACATATTCATATAGAGGGGCATTTATTCTTAATTCAGGACAAAATTACTTGTACCAGATTGGCTGAGACGCAAGCACGGGAACTTTGTTTTGAATAGCAATAAAAACAATGGCTTCTCGCTTTGTCGTTGCGGATATTCTGGTGAAAACTTGCATGAACACTAGAAAAAGTACAAATTTATTGGTTGGAGTATTTAAAACATGGGCAGCATACGACGTTCAAGAACTTGACAAGTTCCAATTAACTTGGAAATTGTTCATTTTACATGCCTTTTTTTGATTAATTACCTTATAATATTTATTATCGTTGCATATATATATATAATTAAGGGTTTATTTATGCAAGGATTATAAATTTGTAATCCTTGCATACAGCTAAGATTGCAGCTGTAATGTCGAAATGTGATTAATTTCACGGCAAATCGCGAAACACGTGCTCTTACGTTTGTTAATTGTTTATTATCTTTTTCAATCTTTCATCAGTATGCTCATTTTACTCACGTCAATCGTGACCGTACTTGAACTGTGTATGCCTTTGAACTGTGTATGACTTTTCTCAATTTCAAGCCAGGGAGGTCTTTTTGTATTAATCCGGTTTGAGTCAATTGTTGCGTTTTTGCTAACGAACAGGTTGCTTTCACCATGCTCATGATGCTCTATCTAGTTCGGTGTACATATCCATATATGTACAGGGCTTCGCCTTCGGTGGTTAGCGCACTTGCCTTTCACCTCCAAGGCCGCAGGGTCCCGCAGGTTCAAATCTCGAACTTCGCAATGCAACCCGAAACCCACGAGTCTTCGTCCGAAAAGAGTATTAAGTCAACGCTCTGCCGAAAGACGTGGGTTTTCTCTGGGTACTCCGGTTTCCTCCCACAGGAAAAGTTGACAGGGTGGATTAGGTAAAAGGGCTCACAGTAATTGGCATATGCTGTTGTGGTGACCCTGCTCTAGTTCATGGCAAAGCTAAACGA
>CACRXK020012504.1:0-15041 GCA_902702795.2 Paramuricea clavata
ACGGCGCTAAAACACCCTGGCTTGCGAGGCTGGGAAACTCTACGTTTTGCAAGAAATATTATTTTCAATTGTCTCATAAATTGGAACAACCAATAATTGGCTTGATTATTTTTCGTTATTATACGAAATCAAAAATAAAATGTATTAAGTGCACATAAATTATATTGCGGTCCTACTAAAGAATGCCCGGGAACATTCGTTGTCCGTTGAATGCCCGGGAATGTCCGAGAGTTAATAATTACGTTAGTTACTATTAAAATCACTTATTTTATGAAAGATTAAATGATTCTTGTAATATATGGCGTTGCAAAATACTGTTCACGGAATGTCGGCTGTCACAAATAAAATTAGTAAGTAACACAAGTAAAATTACGCACGTAATTACGTTAGTTAATGATAAAAATGTCTTTTAATAATGGAAGTTTGAATGTTTCTTGTATAATATATGGCATTACAACCCTCGAAATTCAACTATTTTTGCCTCGGCAAATAATTGCCGAAGCCTTTTGATAATTTTCGAGTTTGCCTCGGCAATTTTTTTTGCCGAGGCACGCAATGAAATCACCTTAAATTCCTTCGGCAATTACTTCGGCACCCATCGGCATTCACGTCGGCATTCACGTCGGCAGTTGTAATTAAAGTAAAGTACATACGGAAATTATTGTAAACAAATATTATAACGAGCGTAGATTCTGAGACTTCTGACGTTCGACAATTTGTTGTTATTTTACAAATTCCTGATTCAAAATGTTTTTAAAAAGTTAGTGGTAATTTACAACCAATTGTATGAAAGAATAAACTTGACGATAAAGTCACGCAACAGTCTAAAAGATAAAACAAAGACTCAAAGTTTCTCGACGTACCGTCTGTAAACCATCAAGATTGTTCTTTATTTCAACCGAAGCCGACGCTGAAAAGCTCAAATTTAAATATTTTGTAAAGTACAGTAGGGCATATTGTAAACACTGGACTGGACTTTGGACTATGGACTTTGGACTTTGGACTTTGGACTTTCGATTTTGAAATTATATTTTTAAGATTTTCGTATAATTATATTTGTGCATGATATAATATTCAAGGTAAAAAATATTATCAGTTATATAGGTATACCAGTGCAATTTCATAGATATAGCCTGTGGGATAACAGGATCATCTCAGTAATATTTTTAATTTAATATTTAAATTTTATTATAATATTTGTATTTATAGTATGTATAGTACAGTTTATACTGCAGAACTTCTTCTTTATCGTATGGATTTATCTAATAATAGATTTATCTAATAATAGATTTATAGAAACAATTGTGACAAAAGTAGCTGGGCAAATACAAAATATTGAGAAACTAGCACGTATAAGTATAAACTACACGCGATTATTATTGCGCCTTTGGCTTTGAACAATTATTCGCCAAGGCGAGGCCGTGATTATCGGGGAATTTCTGGTCTGCCTCGCAGCCGCCAGTTGTGTACGTTCTTTCTGATGTCTGCAAAGGAGGCTAGGGAATTTGTCAAATTTGTCCAATCAACTTGACAACTTGTAGGATTTGTTATATATATATTCACTTGCGCAAAAATACTAATAGTACTAATGACGGTATTGTTCATCTTTGCATAATAGTTTACACCGGTTTAGCGCCTACCTAAATAGGCTGTGTTTACAATGTATTTTGTCTGTGTCAGTTTTAGCTTTTCATAAATGTTTCAGCCATACTGAACACGAAAACTCTCATAGTCATCATACTTTATAAAATACGAATGTATGATACATGCATTATTAATTGGTAGTACTGATTACTTTATGATAATCTACTAGGCTATATAGTGTTACTTTATGTATATATTTTATGTCTATATTATTGTCTATATATATGGCTCTTTTGCGTACGTTATGCGGCTGAGCATTAATCTTTATAGGCCTACTACGATTACGATTCCCGCCTGGTTCATCACTTGCAAGTGGTAGTATTACAGTAAACGTGGCAAATAGTTGCTAGACTACCTGAAGCACATAGACATAGATTTTTGCCTTCTCACACACAACAGAGTAGGTCTTAAAAAGTGTGTCAATTTCCGTTCGAATATTCCTGTCCATCTACTAGCCTAACACTTATTAATAATAACTGAAGCACTTAGTCTTAGTGATAAGGATAGCCAACTAGAATGTCTTTCAAAAATAAGTAACATTAACAAAACGTTACTGTGTAACGGAGTAAACAATTACACAATTCAGTACTAGTATAAACTATTATGCAACGATGAACAGTCACTATACTCAATGCTCAATAGGCGCAATAATAATCACTTGTATAGTTAATATTTTGTATTTGCCGAGACACTTTTGTCACATTTGTTTCTGCCGGACAATTAATCTATTATCTATATAATAAAGAAGAAGTTCTGCAGTATAAACTGTACTATGCATACTATAAATACAAATATTATATAAAAATTAAATATTAAATCCCAAAATATTGGATAATCCTGCTATCCTACAGGCTATATCCGTATGAAATTGCACTGCTGGTATACCTATATAACTGATACTAGAGATTTTTTACCTTGTATATTATATCATGCATGTGCATGCAGTGTAGCACGCTTTTCAGCAGCAAATTTTCGTTCTCTGTTTAGATTTTAATATAATTATACGAAAATCTAAAAAAAATATAATTTCAAAATCGAAAGTCCAAAGTCCAAAGTCCATAGTCCAAAGTCCAGTCCAAAGTCCAGTCCAGTGTTTACAATATGCCAGTACAGTAGCTATGAATGAAATCTTCTGTTGTTCACCCGACGTCGATGACAACAATTCGAACAAAGAAGTGATAAAAAAACGAACACTGTAGTTTGTATATTTAAGAAGAAAAAAACGATCAGACACTGTAGTTTGTAATTTAAGGAACAGCGGGTGGAATTGCCTCGGCATTTTTTTGCCGAGGCAAACTATGAAAAATCGTAACTTGCCTCGGCATTTGCGTCGGCAATTGCCGAGTGCCGAGGCGAATTTCGAGGGTTGCATTACAAAAACTATTCACAGAATGCCTGGGGAAAATTACGTACCGCCAATGTCTTTTTCAATCTACTCAGAATATATCAGTGAAATATATTTTCGGTAGTAAAAGATGTTTTCGGCAGTGAAAGATAACAGTTTAATAGATAACAGGCGAAAAGTAAAAAGATAACAGGTAAAAGATAGCAGGCGAAAAGTCTCTGAAAAAATGACAACGATAGCCGCAAACAACATGAAATGCGCCTCATCATAGTATCCAAACTTGGCACTGTTCATCCCTCTGGTATTAATGAACGCTTTTCCTATGTTTAGTTCCATCTGTCCTTGCCTGTCTATAGCAGACATTGACAGTTTTTATCTATTTATTACTTTTATTTCTTACCTTATTCCCAGTTGTATTTTGTTTTGATTTATTTTTGTATTAATTATTGTCTTAGCTTCCTTTATATTTTTTGTTTTATATTATATTCTGTAATGCGATTTACATATTTTGTTTACATTTTGTTACGATTAAATCCATCTAATTGGTTTATTTTTTGTCACGTGATGCTTTCATACTCTTAGTATAAAAGCCCGTGCATTTTCTCCGATCCCTGCTACTAACTCTTAAAGTGCATATGACATTAATACCATTTTTTCACCAAAAATCAGCAAAAATTAGACAATTCGAATGATATATATCATTCCTTGATCGGATAAATACTTCCAGAGATAATTTAGATCAAACAGGCAAAAAAATAGGGTTTTTCAAGACATGGCCGGGAGAAAAGAGGCTGAGTACGAATCAGGTTTGTGATGTCACACCGGGAACGGAAGTGAATCGACTCATGTTGTATTACAATAAATATCTATTGTGTGCAATGAAAATTTGTATACTTTGCGCTTCAAAATGCCTGTTAGATATCTTGTATACGACTGTTCTAACACAATAGATGCTACAAATCAAATAGCTCTACATCCAATACCATATTATGTAGATTTTCGGCTGCAGTCATTAAGGAGAAGGAAACATTGGATAGATTTGGATAAATTGAAGCGAGCCAGAACGGAGCCGTCTCGTCAATTGTCAAAGGCATGTTTGCACAAAGACATGCATTTCAAGGCGGATGACTTTTTGTACACTCTGAATATGTCGGGGCTAAAAGAACGCACATTTCCTCGACTGAATGAGATATGAAATTGGGATTAGCGTTTATCTGACGGTACAAACTGCGGTCGAAACTCGAAAGGCAGGAGGACATATAATAATGCTATTAAAAATGCGAGGGTGATTTTATATACACGCAAGGTGAGACAATGTCTTATATTGCCTTTAAAGGACATTGGCAACCAAAAATTTTATTACTTATATCTATTAGGTATACTTACGGAATATTTAATTTCATATTTTGGCCGGTTTGTCGCGTTTAGTTGCTGAGAAAATTTGATTGAATTTGAGAAAATTTGAACAGTTGTCCGCCATTTTGAAAATAAGCGCGTATGCTAATTTATGCCACAAAATACATTATCTGACGTCATTGGCTGGGTAAACACAATCTCATGACTATAAACAATACCGTGTATTACCACGCGTAGTGCATTTTGAGCCAAAACAAAAGGCAGAAAAGTTTTACCAAGTATGTAACTTGTTTGTAACACTATTTCTCATAGTATATATCCTACTCCATGTTAAATAAGCGCAGAAATTCGAGTGTAACAAGGCAAATACTAATGCAATATTTTATGATCAATTACCTGCATTGTAAATTGCGCCATTTCTTGCTTTCCCAGTCGCTCGATATGTTTTTATCTGATAGTGTAGACTTCTCTTGTTTGATTGCGAAGAGTGTTGGCCAGTATAACGCTCAAAACGACATATTTTTAGCTAACATAACACGCACGCAATAGAATTCTCTCTTGTAGTTTTGGTGCTACCCAGCCAATGACGTCACAAAGTTCATTGACCTTCGAGGTAATTTTTCAAAAATATTTTCCAAGATGGCGGCGAAACTGGCCGAAACACAAAGTTTGCATGCATTTTACTCGTAGACTAAAATGTTCAAGAAGGAAATGATAATATTTTCATAGTTCGGTTGTCAAGTAGATTGAAATAGCCAATAAAAATTTTCGTTGCCAATGTCCTTTAATATACTTGGTTTTATAATTGTTGAGAATGATAGTATTGGATATTCAAAATAAAAGGAACTTTATTAAATACAATTGTATTATACTACATTAAAATTAGATAAAAGTTCTTTAAAAGTTTGTTGTTAAAACAGGACCCAGTATTAAAATATTCAATGTTCATATTTGAGTGCATCTATAATCAATACTGCCAAATGCCCCAACTGCATTCGATATTTCAATGTTACCAATGTCCTGGAGCCTCGGAAACATAGTATTGCAGATATTAGCAGAGTGTATATCATGCAATATAAAAGACATTGTCTAACCTTGCGTCTAATTCGCCTTTTAATCTAATTTTAATGTAGTATTATACAATTGTATTCAATAGAATCTTTGTAGTGGAGGTACACGCAAGCCTATAAAAGATCAAAATATCTTCTCGACGTTTCGAGCAAAGGCCCTTCGTCAGGAGCGACGCTGAACAACCGCAAGACTTATGTATTTAATAAAGTTCCTTTTATTTTTAATATCCAATACTATCATTCTCAACAAATATAGCTAAAACCAAGTATATTAAAGGCAATATAAGACATTGTCTCACCTTGCGTGTATATAAAATCACCCTCGCAGTTTTAATAGCATTATTATATGTCTTCCTGCCTTTCGACCACAGTTTGTACCGTCGGATAAACGCTAACCCCAATTTCATCCCTCATTAGTCGAGAATGTGCGTTCTTTTAGCCCCGACATATTCAGAGTGTACAAAAAGTCATCCGCCTTGAAATGCATGTCTTTGTGCAAACATGCATTTGACAATTGACGAGACGGCTCCGATCTGGCCAACATGCATTTCAAGGCGGATGACTTTTTGTACACTCTGAATATGTCGGGGCTAAAAGAACGCACATTTCCTCGACTAATGAGGGATGAAATTGGGGTTAGCGTTTATCCGACGGTACAAACTGTGGACGAAAGGCAGGAAGACATATAATAATGCTATTAAAACTGCGAGGGTGATTTTATATACACGCAAGGTGAGACAATGTCTTATATTGCCTTTAATATACTTGGTTTTATATTTGTTGAGAATGATAGTATTGGATATTAAAAATAAAAGGAACTTTATTAAATACATAAGTCTTGTGGTTGTTCAGCGTCGCTCCTGACGAAGGGCCTTTGCTCGAAACGTCGAGAAGATATTTTGATCTTTTATAGGCTTGCGTCTACCTCCACTACAAAGATTCTATTGAATACAATTGTATAATACTACATTAAAATTAGATTAAAAGGCGAATTAGACGCAAGGTTAGACAATGTCTTTTATATTACATGATATACACTCTGCTAATATCTGCAATACTATGTTTCCGAGGCTCCAGGACATTGGTAACATTGAAATATCGAATGCAGTTGGGGCAGTTGGCAGTATTGATTATAGATGCACTCAAATATGAACATTGAATATTTTAATACTGGGTCCTGTTTTAACAACAAACTTTTAAAGAACTTTTATCTAATTTTAATGTAGTATAATACAATTGTATTTAATAAAGTTCCTTTTATTTTTAATATCCAATACTATCATTCTCAACAATTATAAAACCAAGTATATTAAAGGCAATATAAGACATTGTCTCACCTTGCGTGTATATAAAATCACCCTCGCATTTTTAATAGCATTATTATATGTCCTCCTGCCTTTCGAGTTTCGACCGCAGTTTGTACCGTCAGATAAACGCTAATCCCAATTTCATATCTCATTCAGTCGAGGAAATGTGCATTCTTTTAGCCTCGACATGAAATGCATGTCTTTGTGCAAACATGCCTTTGACAATTGACGAGACGGCTCCGTTCTGGCTCGCTTCAATTTATCCAAATCTATCCAATGTTTCCTTCTCCTTAATGACTGCAGCCGAAAATCTACATAATATGGTATTGGATGTAGAACTATTTGATTTGTAGCATCTGTTGTGTTAGAACAGTCGTATACAAGATATCTAACAGGCATTTCGAAGCGCAAAGTATACAAATTTTCATTGCACACAATAGATATTTATTGTAATACAACATGAGTCGATTCACTTCCGTTCCCGGTGTGACATCACAAACCTGATTCGTACTCAGCCTCTTTTCTCCCGGCCATGTCTTGAAAAACCCTATTTTTTTGCCTGTTTGATCTAAATTATCTCTGGAAGTATTTATCCGATCAAGGAATGATATATATCATTCGAATTGTCTAATTTTTGCTGATTTTTGGTGAAAAAATGGTATTAATGTTATTTGCACTTTAATGAAATAACTTAGTCATTGCCACATTTGCTATAGTGCCTGGAACGAAAACAAGTCAGAAAAATTCTTAAACGTGCTGCAGCACTTTGTACAAATTAACCCGCGCGCACGAAGTGCAGAAAAACATCAGATACAAATCTTAATCTCAAATTTCAGTCTCTTTGGCAAAACAATATTGAAGTCATGAATATAGCAAATGTGCTGTTTCTATGCGCAATACAGTATAATATTACCACGTTTATACAGTGTAATAGGTTTATTTATTGAAATATAGTTATATAATATCAAGAGCTGTTCTCTACAAATCCTACAAAGTCTTCATCAACAGCAGGAATTCTTTTCTCATATGCGCAAAAATGTCTATTTCCTAGTTGTCCATAAACCATCCACACAAAGTTTCTATACGCTGTGCTCCTTCAGAATCTATATATAAATTAATAAATAAGTATTTTTAATAAGTCGCTTACTTGCATGTGGACACATGTAAATATATAATAATTCAATAATTGTACAGTATGTACCTTATAATATAAACTCTCAGTTACCGTACCGCATGCGTGTGTTCACTGATAGGAAACTCGGGTTCGGTAAAGTGTTTCTTAATTTCAATATGTTGATAAATAAAACTTTATTTACCTATCTTCTGTCCTTGTTTGACGGTATTCCTGTTTCTTTCTTGTTCGTAATTTCGTGGCTGCTGAACGGAGAGCTCACTTATCTAGCCATAGCTGTTGAATTATACATCATGGCGCGACTTCAGCTTCCTGCATCACAAATCACAATGTCATTGTGTAGAGAATCGACGCACTCCTCAATTTCCATACAACATTGACACTTTAGCATAATTTACGAAGCTGTTCAATGCGACAATTGCCACGTTTACACATGAAATATTATAGTTTGTAATTTACAACACAAGGTCAAGTCACGCAACAAAATCAGAGTGAAATATTTACCATTTTCTCAATTCTTCTGAATTATCAAGCCTTTGTAGTAATTGCTTAAGACGTTCGTTGTGATTGCTTTTTTCGCGGTAACGTTTGAGCCATCTTCGTCGGTCACTGCATGGTTCATTAACATATGGACAAGCAGCGCCGATCATTTGTGCGCACGACGTTGACCACGCTTCACTGGTGTTTTTATCGATTTCACTCGATTTGATACGGCCCAGGAATAAAATTTCAGGCAGTCATCGCTTTGGAAACTGTTATTCTCCGTATCTGAACTCGACGAAGACATTTGTATCGAATTTTGACCAGCTTGATTGTGATTCTCACTTAGTATTTATATACTTTTCACTTAGGCGAGGAGGCAATGTCTTCCTACTATGACGTATTAGTTACCAATTTCCCAGCTTCGCGGTTTTCAAAAACTTTTGCTGTTAAAATTTGAAATTTCATTGCCTTATTACTCTGTGAAAACAAGCTCAATTTTAAATCTATTTTGTATTTTCATAATCTACGTTTCAAGACGATTCTAATGATGTAAACTCTCATTTTGTGACAAGGGCACTTTAAAACAAACAATAATACTAACCTTCGACAAATGTGTATAAATCTCATCGAATTTGACCATTTTGCCACAGATATGGCCAAAAATATTTCTAAGACGGAAAAAGTAATAATCAGACACTCCTTGCGTGAAAATGTTAATTTATCCCAAAGTTTGAATAAATTAATCCAAGATTGCATTATTTGCATAATAATATACTTGTCATTGACCAATCAGAATACATGGAAGACCGGCCGGTGCCAGGGCATTTTCCCGCCTTCCCAATGACAAAAAGGGAAAAGCCCTGGGAACGAGGTTTTTTCCATGTGCAGATTTACTGGGAAGGGGTTTAACCCCCCCCCCCAAGAATCTCTTTAACCCCTCTTATTAAGTGTTCAACCCTACCAATATTTTGCTTCACCCCTCCTATTTTGTGTGAAACTCTTTAACACCAACACGTAACCCCTGCTGAAGCTCGCTCAGTGGTGCCTCTTTAAATTTTTCCACCCTCCTTTTAAAAACAATGTAAATTTGCCCCTGGTTCAAACAATTAACAGTACCTTATGTTCAGTATTTGCTCTAGCTATCTTGTATATGGTATTGACTATTGATATATAGCATGTGCATTCCTGGTAATTGAAAGACTTGAAAATGTGGCTGAAACTTTTCAAACTCACAGTACTGTTGGAAACTATTCTACTTAAATATTAATTAAGATGGAAACACTGGAAGCATTACTGAATTATGAAACCTAATTGTACAAATTGAATAGAGATGCCATCCTTTTCCCCCTACTTTTTATCATAAAAAGTGATTATATTTTTCTGCTTTGTCCACACATTTTTATTAAATAAACAAGAAATAGGAAAAGTATGATGGCAGGAATGTTTGTGACATGTACAACAGCATATTATATTACTGGTAAAACAGGTAATGAGCAATGTAAATATAGATTTCATGTTAGAGTTCAATGTAAATAGTATAGAATGTGTTCAAAAAGCATGAAGTATATTGTTGCATCGGATTATGGAACTTGAGAAGTGTGAAAAATTGGTGTTTTACTGGCTGAATATTATGCAGTACCCTTACAGTACATGCAAAACACAGCTGGCAGCCTAATTTCCAATTTTAACTAATGATTTTCTAATCATAATACAACATAGAAGCAACAACTACCATTGTAGCAAAGCGAAACACAAAAATCAGGGCTTCAAATTTGAATTTTCCAGCAGTATCCAACAGGATACCAGCAACTTAAAATCTGGTATTCCACCCAGAAAATCTAGTATCCCACATTTGATTAACAAACTATTTTCACATGAGCAAATTAAACAACATTTTGTATTCATAAATGCTAATTGTTAATATAGCTGATTCAATCAAGGTGTTAGCTACAGTAAAAAATTCCGCGTTAAACGCGGTTTTCCCAATTACCTTCAGGTCGCAATTTCCCAATTTGGGTCAGCCAAAAAATAATTATAGAAATTCAATGTTGTTAATAAGCCATTAAAAACATGATTATAACTACATTTGCTCACAATCACTCCCAAAATGCAGAAAATGCCATTTCAAAGACACAAAAATATTAAAAGTCGAGAGGGGGCAACCGCATGCACCCAGACCCACAAAGAAATGCCCGGCTTCAGGCTAAAATATATTTCCCAATTTCAGGTAAACGCGGATTTTTTTTACTTCTGGCTAACACTCTGTCAATTAAGATTGTCCTTCTGATACCTTATACCTTTAACTGTGAGCGAACATGGGATGATGGGTTTTCACTTATTAGACCCTTAATTAATTAAACTCAGAAAATTGTCTTTGCGGCAAGTATTTTTTTTTGTCGTGAGTCTTCTATATGTCTTAGGTATTCTCGCAAAACCAAATATTTTCATAGTTTGAATCTAAATAAGCAATAACACATCATCCCTTGCACGCTCAGAGTTTAAGGTTAAATTTTTGGAAGGACAACCTTAATTGAATTAGCTGTATATTATTATAGCAATCAAATTTGAATAAAGTGAAAGGACCTAGGAACCTGGCTAACAGGCTAAGTCTTGATGATTAAAATAAGACCAGAATCCAAAAAATATAATATAGATAATATATTTAAAGTTTATAAACATGAAAAAAAGGATATTGACATAGCGTATTTATATTGTTCTGTCTACATGTTTATGACGTGTCCGAACTTTGTTTCAAATCCTTTCTTAGCCCTTTCTTTTTGTTCTGCTTCTCTTTTATTCTATATCGGGAGATATAGTCTCTGGCACATGAGAATGATCTCACCTTCAAATACAGTTTGACAATGTTTTCAAGGCATAACTTCTGGGTATCACCTGATAGATTGACACCAGATGACATAACAATATTTTGCCATAATTACTTGACAGTTGGTAAGGAAAGGGTGGAATAGCAGATTACATCGACAGGAATGTTTCGAATAGCCAGCTTTGACTTGTCAACTTCCTTTCTGAAACAAATCTCTGCTTCATGTAAAATTCTTACAATATCCTCACAAAGTGTTACAAGACCACCTTTTGTTCGGGCTAAAATGTAACTGTTGTTTTTTTGTTCTGATTTTAAATTCTGTAACAAGTCTTGAAGTTCATTGTTTTTCTCTTTAGACTTTGATGCTCTACTTAACTTTGAAATTACATACCCTGAATATGGGAGAGAGGACCATGTTCGCTTGGCTCAATTTTGTATTTAGGTGAAGATTCTGTGTCTCTTTCTTGGGGAACATTTTGCACGTTTAAAAATCCAACCAAATGATCGGGTATGTGGATCATGACAAGGTTTGCAACTCGCGAATCCGTACAGTTCAGTAATTCCGCGGACTTTGGCATTAACCCATAAAACGACTGGAGAAGTTTATCTTGATTTCGGCTTCGAGAAAATTTTGTGTATAAAGGCAACACTTCGTCGAACAATTCTTTGATCGCTATAGCCTTTTCCACCGCAGCATTTATATTTTCCCCGTACAGCTTCCTTTAACAATGTTTTCTTTTATTGTATCCACAATCGAAGTTATGGACTCATAACAAAGCGGTGTTGTAGTCGAAGGAATTGAAACACTATCGCCATGTTTCGAATTAGTGTGCCTGGTCAATCCGCCTTTTGACTTGCATATTTTGCTGCATTTTGAACAGGGAAACGATTTCAAGCCTTCAATTTCTGTCACAGCTTCTGAAAATTTATTTTCTACTCCTTGATCGTCAGTTCCTATGAGTTCAAGAGCAATATCTATGTTGTAGAATACACGTGCGTCGGGCATGATATCCTCTTGTTCACTCCTCGTTGGAAACACAGGCACAAAATCGCGTGTTTCTTCCGGTTCTTCGTCTGAATCTTGCTCCAAAACCTCCCTCATGTCCTTCCTGTAATTTCTCTTCCGCATCCATGACACAAGTTTCATGCAAAAAAATATATCGCAATCTGTTGAAACAGCTGGAAACCTATGTAATCCTATACTATTTGTAGGAGATGCACACTATCAGTCACGTGATTATTTTGTTCTTTGACGCGCAACATATTTGCCGCCCCCCTTTGAAGTTTGCCCGCTCTCCAAACCATCTCATTCTATTAACTGTGGTTTAATCTAATTAAATTGAAAAATCCTCAGGAATCTTATAAAATCTTATAAAACCTTCAGAAAGGCTTCACCGATTTCTCAGTTTAATTAAATTGTTAATCCCTTACAAAAATTCTACATGATTTCACATCAGTGAAATTTCACATGTGAATTTGGAACATGTGATTTTACACATGTGAAATTTCACATCTGAAATTATGTTTCACATGTTCCAAATTCACATGTGAAACTTCACATGTGAAATTTCACATGTGAAGTTTCACATGTGAAACATATAATTTCACATGTGTTCACATGTGAAAAATTACATGTTCCAAATTCACATGTGAAATTTCACATTTTTTAACTTCACATGTGAAACACATAATTCCACATGTGTTCACATGTGTTCACATGTGAAAAGTCACATGTTTCAAATTCACATGTTCCAAATTCACATGTGAAATTTCACAGGTGAAACTTCACATGTGAAACACATAATTTCACATGTGTTCACATGTGAAAAGTCACATGTTCCAAATTCGCATGTTCCAAATTCACATGTGAAATTTAACATGAGAAACTTTACATGTGAAACACATATTTTCACATGTGTTGACATGTCCAAATACACATGTGAAATATCACATGTTCCAGTTTCACATGTGAAATTATGCAAAGCTTCAATCATGCACATTTAAACCTGTCAAACAGTGAGATACTGTAATGGTATATATATATATATATATATATATATATATATATATATATATATATATATATATATATATATATATATATATATATATATATATATATATATATATATATACTGTAGGAAGTTTAAATAATTTATATATACAGTTAATATCTACAAATGTTTAGCTAACATACAAAATAATTTATAATAAAGGAAAAAACTTAGCAGTTCAAATGTCTTTGCAATTTTTCTTGTTTTTTTATCAGCATTTCTTTTGTCTTTGCACTTTTGGGCCATGCCAGCTTTCACTGATGAGGCTGTTGCTCCTGCAAAACGTTTAGTCACATGAGCTACAAGAAAGGAAATACAAGACTATCATTAGCTGTACATATTGTATTTCATGTACCGGTACTGGAACTCCACAGTCAGTTAACATTTATCATTTATAGACCTGGAGCGAGGGGGATTCGGCGAAATATTACCCGAAGTGATGATATTTCCCGAGGGGCTTTGCCCCGAGGGAAATATCATCACTGAGGGTAATATTTCGCCGAATCCCCCGAGCGGAAGGTCTATAAATGATATATTATACCGAAAATTAAAAGCCTCCAAGTTGACAATTAAAAACATGACACATACCTTCGTGAATACGATGTTTTATTTTCGGATTAACGCAAGTGTCGTCGCTTTTCTTTCGAATTACATGTCGTTTGGTATATTAATGACAAAGCCCCAGGTTTTAGGTTTGAAAAAGTACCGGGTTTTAGGTTTAAAATTGAATTATTCATCACTCATTAATACTATTTATGTTTTGTCGGCCATCTTGTTGTCATGCGTGCTGTCCCGCGTGGTGTACGCGAATAATGTTCCACCCCATGCAGAGCTTCCACTCGGAAGGAAATTTCCTTCCAAAAGGATATTTTGGCATTTGGAAGGAAAAATAAAAGGAAATAAGATTTGGAAGGAAATTGGAAGGAAATTCGGCCATTTCGAAGGAAAAGGGAAGGAAATTTTACAATTTAAACTTTTTCAGTAATTTCTAGTAATTTAATAATGATTAAACACTTTATTATGAACTTTTGAGTTCAAAAACATTTATAAAAATAATACTCCGGATATTTAAATAACCATCAAGGGTGAATGGGGGTAATTCGGGACTTAACAGGTCTTCAGTGAGTAAGTGAGTAGAGTACTTGTACATAAATAACGGGGGTTCAATTTTTTCGCAGGTTTTTAATTTTTATATCCCAAAATTAAAGAACAATTAAATAGTCGGAAAAAGGGAAACTGTAAATTTGTAAACCAAATTGTAAACCATTTTTATAAATTATGATGGCTCATATTGAGTCGACACCTAGTCAAGCTCATCAGAAGATGAAGCTTCAAGTACTTTTCAAATGCAAACGGTGTAGAAAGCGTGCAGGACAAGTGCCTTGTCCAAAAGCAAATTCATAAAAAAGTCGTTCAAGTACTATGTCGTTCGAGAAAACAGACAAAAAATGAGACAACAGAACATGTTTTTTCAGGTTAAATTAGAGATTCACTATTTGAATACTGCAGTACACCTTCAATTTACATCGGGAGTACAGTACAATACAAAATTTTCTATACTATTTTAAACTGACATTGGAAGGAAAAATGGAAGGAAATTTAAAATTTTGGGAAGGAAATTTTGCGAAAAAAAAGGACAAAAACGAGAAATTTTGCTTTGCCAAAGTGGAAGCACTGTTCAGGCACCCGACGACACCGTATGGGGGGCCTTTAGCACTGTCACCTTCTCATCTTGGGATGTTCACGTTATCGCGTGTACATGTCAGGGTGACGAAGATGCATTATTGCTAATAATGTCTGTGTGCACTGATGCACGCTGCATTATT